>JARYGA010034488.1:0-60833 GCA_030545235.1 Helianthus tuberosus | reverse complement strand
AAAAAAGGGGACACGTGTTACTAGAGGGTTAACTCCAGCTATAGGTGTTCGGCGATATGATGATTAGTGGGGACGGTTAATTATAACTGACCTAGAGTGGACCCACAGGGGAAAACTACTCTTTAGGCAGTTGTGACTCAGCCCCGGATCATGAGCCTCGGGTCTCAGAACCAGGGACTAAAGATGACTTGACAACGGGCCAGTGGGAAAGCCCACTTTACCCGCTTTGGACTATCCTCACGAGGGCCCAATTGTACGAAAGCCCACAAAATAGAGTTACCTTGTCCATTAAGGCTTCTCTCCTTTTGTAACGGGCGGGAAAACAGCTAGCAAAGATAACAGGCTTCATTTAATGTTCGATAAGAATGGGATCTCGTCTGAAACAATGTACTTCTCCGGCTGGAGCATTAATTAAGGTGAACATCTCACCGTTGGGGGTCAGACACGTGTCTGCACCCCCCGAGAGTCCCAAAAAAACCGTTAGATCACATGTGGGAGATATCTCGCGAGATAAGGACCGGCTGTTATATAAGAGCAAGCAAGAAAGAACAAAGGAAGGTATCATCTCCGGAACTATCTCATTTACTACACTCTCATTTACTCTCTTCTCATTAATTCCGACCAATATTCTCTTACATTTAAGACCCACACACGTATTTATTAGATTCACACCAAAGAGGAAACCTTCCGGTGATTCTACTCATCGGGAGAAGCTCCTCTCATTTTCCGGCAAGTTTACTTACTCTCACGCCGGAGCTTGATCACGGATCCCCCTCCCGGGGTCCCCCGTGACGAGGCTAACGGTTTGTTCTTTTGTAGTAACGGAGGTAAAGGCTCTTGACGTCAACGAAGATCCATCTAACGTCATCCGAGAGTTGGGTATTCGACATATATTTTAATAAACTAGTTTGTTTGGGATTGAAGAAATATTAAATAAAAATAAAATAAAAAAGCAAGTCCATAGGAATCAATCAAACTTATTTTACAAACAACTAACTAGTGATAACATAACATAGCATCCAACGATCGAGCGTGGGTCCACTCCACTAGTTATTAGATTGAAGTGAAGTGAAGTAACAAGTAGTAATTAACAAGTTTTGGTGCAAAAGCATCGTCCACGAGCACCACGACAAACGCCACTGGCAAAGCCTTCATTTCTGCAAACGAGACCGCAGTTATGGTTGCTCATGCACCTGCCTTCGAACTTATGACTCTGTGACTCACAGTTCCTCCCCTCCGCCTCTTTAACTGCACAAATATATACTTACCATGCATGCACCATCAGATCATATATATATATATATATATATATATATATAGAAATAAACAACTTACATGGAACCAAGATGAGGAGAAGGATGAGAAAGATGCTGATTTTCTCCATTGATATATGATTTATTATGCTTGGCTTGCTGTGTAGATCTGAATTTATAATGGACAACTAGAGATGGTCATGTGAGTAGTGAAGACTGATTGATGCATGCTCTTGACACATGTAACCCATGCACCTACACATCTCTCAATACGCTACAAATTTCCAAACCCAATATTCATAAATTTGTAACTAAATACACTTTACTAATAATAAATAAGTATCTGTTTAATATATAAAAAAATTAATCCCACCTATGGTCTGCGACGGGTTCAAAACGTAGATAAAAAACCAAATCACGAAGGTAACGATAAAAAACCATGTCACGACAGTATATGGTAGTCACGGAAAAGTTACCTCATTGTAAAAGAAAGCCAAGTTATTCAAATAAAATTTACATCAAGAGACGTATATAAAGATATACATGACGCCCGAACATTACAGCAGGTCCGTTTAAACGTAGATAAAAAAACCGCGACGCAAGGATGTAGAGATGAGCGTCAGGCGGCTTAAAAAACAAACGGTTTAAAAAAGGGTTTATAACAACCGTTCGGTTAAAAAACAACATTACGCAAATTTACATTAAACGTAGATATATATAACTCACATGGAGCGTTGATATAAAAAACGAAACCCATAAAAAATCACGTAATAGAAAGTTCGTTAAAAACTCAAAATGACAACTTTATTAAAGAAAAAAAAAGTAAAATATAACTTTTTTAAAGTTAACTGACCTTATTAAAGATTAGGGTGGTGTAATTGAAAATTAGATTCTAAAATACAAAATGTTTACTGTAGCTAAGCTATCAAAATTGTTGTATGTAATAGGGGACTACTAAATACACCCCCCTAATTACTAATTATACCCCCCTATAAAAACATCACATCATTACATCACAAATCAACATTTAATCGTTTTTTTTTTGTCTTTTTGTTGTCTTTTTATTATTATTATTATTTACTAGTAGTAATCATTTTTATTATTATTAATTATTATTTTAATAGTCATTATTATAATTATTTTTAAAATATTTATTTGAATAAAAAATATTTATTTGACTACTTGTACGTCATTTGTCTTTTTATTGTTAGTTAGTTAGTTAGTTTTTTTTTTTTTTTTGAACAGAGAAATTTCAATAATGGAAAAAACTAGGGCTGTAAACGAACCAAACGAACACGAACAAGACCTTGTTCGTGTTCGTTTGTTAAAAAATATATGTGTTCACGAACCGTTCACGAACACTTATCGAACGAGATTTTATGTTTCTGTTCGTTTGTTAAGGAAATGAACTTGTTCGTGTTCGTTTGTGTTTGTTTGTTAATTTTAGGCAACGAATGTTGACGGACACAAATAAGCACAAATTAATGTTAATGTTCACAAATGGAAACAAATGAACACAAATAATAGTTCATGAACAGAATATATAATACACTCACACTTATTAGATATTTAATTTGTCAGAATTTTGATATATTTAAATAAATATAAAAACTAAAAACACTAATGAACTATCGAACACAAGTGAACACGTTACCGAACGTTCACGAACATAAACGAACGAACGCGGCCTCTGTTCATGTTTGTTCATTTAACTAAACGAACGAAATTTCTTGTTTATGTTCGTTTGTTTAATAAACGAACGAACACAAACGAACTTCCCGCTGAACGGTTCACGAACTGTTCGCCGAACGTTTGGTTTGTTTACAGCCCTAGAAAAAACTATTCAAAGAAATTATGACATTTGAGAAAACTTTTAAAAAAAAATTATAATATTCTCTGGCACTTGTCATTCCATGTTATAGGGGTGTTATTCTTTTCATTTGCCATGTGATTGTTAGTGTGTTTTCTTTTTAACAGAGAAATTCCATTCAAAGCTATTCAAATTCCATTTAAAGAAAATTCACTCTAACTTTAGCTTCTTTGGGCTATACTCGAGGAAGCTATTCAAAGATATTCAACGGATATGATTCTGAAAAGTTAAAGAGATGTCTGGATTTTCAACGGATAAGGTGTAGTTTTTAACCCATATTTCAAGTTTCAACTTAGTTATATATTCTAGCTAGTTTAAATGAGTTCGTTTGGAAAACTAATAACCTGTATTAGTTATACATATAAAACATTCATATGTTTATGTTTTTATTTAACTTAATATGATGACTTTATTGTATGATTATTAGTTATACTAACTGTTTTGGTCAAAAATTACCGACGTAATTAAGTGATCAAATTAGTTTAGTGAGGTAGTGTGCTAGAAATGAGTGTCGAAAATATGTTAATCAAGTTGATTTGTAAAAACAGTTTCAGGATACGGCTCAAGATGTAGAGCTGTATCTATGATCAAACAATGAGCAAAAATAAAGTAAGTGACACGAGATGTACGAGGAAAGCCCTTGATCAATCTAGATCGCCGGCATAAAACCTCGGGAGCTGACAATCGCAGCTGCCTTGTTCTTCAATTGCTTCAAAAATCGGGATACAGTGCAGGATGTGGTACGGATCGACTAAGTGTTACAACGAAACTTGATTACAAGTGTGGTGTTTGCAATGAGCTAGAGAGTGTAAGTGTATGAGAGTGTTAGTGAAAAATTGTGTGTTCTAAGCTGATCCGCCCCCATCTATTTATAGTAAAGATAAACTAACAAACTACCCTAAACTTGCGGGATCCACCGAATATTCCTTCTTCGAACGTTGTAGACCTGGTCTTTCGGGCTCAACGTCTCTTCCTCAACAAATTCGTCCGAGTCTTGAGGAGAAGAAGTCCTCTTAACCGTTAGCAAGTCTCAGCCCTTAACCTGCACGTGGTTAATTCAATAAGCCTCAGGATATCGCCCAAGATGTTAGCAATATCCTCTTCCAGCATCCTGGTCACAAATGAACAAACATAGGCAGGATATTGGTCAGGATATATATGTTAAGAAAATGACCCCTAACAATTGTCCCCAAATATATCGGTTGGTATACCAATCCAACGGATATATTTCAAAAATCTTATCCCACAATTCAAGGCATTTAAAACGAAGCGACGGTCAAGATCTCATCGTAACTTCCAACGCGTTTTTTACTCAATGGAGATCCATGATGCCCCTATATCTTCTCTTTTCTTGTTTGAAAAGCAGATATCTTCAACAGAACCTTCAGGTAATTCTCCATTTCTGATTTTATTCCTGTCAACTTACTTCATCTTACTTGCAATGGCCGCCGAGACCTTCACCCAGCAGAATCTTCTTAAAAATCCCGAAAAGGAGATCTGCGCTTTTGACAACGCAGACATTGCAGCTTTAAGAGCCTCCGGCGCTTTCCCCGACAGCACAGTCTTTAGGCCATTCGATCGGTCAATCCGATCGGATGTTTCTTCTACCGAATGGATCTGTTTTCCAGCATATCCTTTTTCATTAGGTCTTCGATACCCTTTTCCTGAATTCATGATGCAATTCTTTCGTATTACTGGCATCTCTTTTGCTCAAACCATGCCCATGGTTTGGAGAGTACTAATTGTACTCAACCAAATCAAAAACCTCCATTGCTCTGACCTCTGCATCGAGGATTTACCTATTGCTTATCGCCTCCGATCCCACGGCTCTAGCCGGTTCTTGCTCTTTTCGACCTCCAGCAAACCCTTGATTCTCAAAGCCACCAAAAACGAAGACGGATGGCAACGCAAATTCTTCTTTGTCAAACGAGATTCCATTGTTGAGGGTGCCAGCCTTCCGGTGGAGTGGTTAACCACCGGTAGGATCATAAATATCCTTATAGACGATTTGATTGTTATCTTCTATTAATATTCTTCTTTTTTATCCTTATGCAGTGAACTTCAAGGAAGTTGCTCCCCCTACCGCTGAGTCAGAAGAGAGAATCAATACCGTTTACCGGTTACCTGCAATAGACAGGACTTTCACCACACACGTCCCGAGTTCAAGTCAGTATTCATCATCCGAGATGTCTGGTAAGAATTTCTTTCAAAATAATTAGTCAAAACAATATAATGATAAAATAAAGAGTAAAACTTTTCCCCTTATGCAGCACCAGCTAAGATCCCTGAAGTCTTTGACCTTGATGAACTGGATAGCTATTCTGACCAGATCCAGGTCAAGAAAGAACCTAGCCCCAAGACCACTGCTACATCCAAACCCAGCAGCTCCAAAGCCATCATCATTCCTAAACCTTCACCGGCTACCAAGCCCCGGAGTTCAAGTTCCCGCAAAAGGAAAGAACCCGATTCCCCTGTCATTTCTGACACCTTTCCTTATGAAAAACACGGGTTCATTGAAGCCAGTGGTTTTATGACTTCTTTTCTTAACCAGGTTAGTATCTTCATATCATATCCTGCAATTTAGACTATTTTCAAAGATTTAATAATATTAATCCCTGTCCTCTTACCTTTGTAGGGTCTTGAGCGTTTGGTTCATTTATATCAAGAATCCTGCAAGCTTAACAAAACACTTGAATCTAAGCCAAAGGAAGCAGAAATCACAATCTCTGACCAAGGCATGATTGCGGCCGCCAAGTCTCGTCATTACGAGGAGAAATACAAAGCTATGACCCAAGAACACCAAGTTGCTCTCAACAAAGCTACTCTTCAAGCCCAGGCCGATCTGGAAGCTGCCCATGCGCAGTACGAATGGGATATGGTCAGTTATCGAGAAAGCCTCAAAAGTTCCGTCGTCATTTCTCTTCTCCAGGCTAGGTTGAAGATGGCTCATGAAGCCAAAACATTAGGCTTCGAATGCCCTTCTTGGGACGTTGGTGCTTGGGAGACCAAGCTGAAGAATCTTGGCAGTACCTCTTCCAAATCAACTGTCGATGAACCTTCTAAAGCAGTTGAAAAGGCAACCGATGCTGAGAAGGATGCTGAGGCGGATCCCAAGATGGATGTTGCCGAAACCGCTATGGACCAAGAAGGCACTACCCCCTAGAGCTTATTTTCTTTAAGTCATTCGAACAATTTTATGTTTTTATGAACAATTTTCATTTCTGTCTTTAAACAATTTGATAGCCGAAGGTGGATGGGTCCTGGGTTTCAGGATGAAACCTTCGGTTATCAACCAGTATTGATTGCTCTAAAAATAATTTCATCTTTTGACTTATTTTCTGTTACCTTGCATTACCTTGCATTACTTAGTGTGAGTCTTATCTTTGTAAAGATTTTGTATTGGTATCTTATAAAATATCCTGATCAGTATGCTCAGTAACATACTGCAAAAGCCTTGTATTAGATAGATCTTCCAAATGTTCCTTCAACTTTGTAAAAATTTCTTTTAGAAAGTAAAAAACAGTTATTCTTTTCAAAATCAAGTTTTGATAATATTCAAAGTTCCAAACCAATACTAGTTTCAAACATCCTAATCAAATATCCTTAAAAGGACTTTGAGGATATATATCAGGATACTTAACATAATGTCACCAAAAACCTAAACGAGGCTTATAAAGGAAAGGTCATACCAGAAATAGGACATAAACCTATTACCAAACTTCAATCCCTTTGCAACTCTTCCAGTGAAGATGTCCCCTGTGCAAGGTACTTAGTGCATTAGTCGCAAACTTCATCCTTTTAGCTTTACACCACCACCTTGGAGGGAATGTCCCCTGTATACAATGCCTTCAAGTATCTTAGAAATCTACTTAATGTTAGTTTCCATTGAATAAGCAATTTTTTACGTCCCAAGGGTAAAACCCAAGGATGTACTGGAGATAAATCCTTTGTATCCTGGGGAAAATCCCAACTTTTCATGCGCTACAGGCGGGAGTGTATAAACTCCAAGACTTAGAAAGGTGAAAACCTTTAAACCTTAGAGAGTATGAAAATACCCTTTCGTGAGAGAGGGTGATCAATCCTCATATACCTTTAGGATTCAGGATATAGCCAACAGTAACGAAATTGTCAGCCACTTTTACATGGACTGGTCCCGCCACCTTGAACTATCCCTGAATAACTTGCGCTCCAGGCGGGGTGTTTAAACCCAATTCCGAAGAAAGGTGAATACCTTTAAACCTGTGAAGGGATCAGTATCCCTTAAACGTAAGAGAGGGGGCCAATCCTCTAATCTTCTGAGTTATCCTGAGTGCATATCCTGGAGCTATATCCTGAAACATATCTTGCAAAACAATTGTAAACTAAGGTGGGTGTTAGCTTGGCTAACACCCCTCCGATGCTTAAGTCAGTATTGAGTTTCAAAGAATAAATTAAACCAAAACATATTTAGAAAAGATAGAATTCATACCATTCTGAGTTAGAAATTGAATTCTAGACTCATTTGAAATAGAGCTTAAGGTGTATAGCATTCCAAGATCTCGGTAGCATATCCCCCTCCATATTCTTGAGTCTATATGCTCCTTTCCCTGCTTCTGATTCAACTTCATATGGTCCTTCCCATTTTGGAGCTAACTTGCCATCGGCAGGATTAGTAGTATTTTGGAAAGCCTTCCTTAACACCCAATCTCCAAACTTAAATCTTCTGGTTCTAATATTCTTGTTATATGCCCTGGATATTCTCTGTTGATATGCTGCCATCCTTAGCCTTGCCGCATCTCTCTTTTCATCTATAGTGTCTAAATCCTGACTCAAGGCTTCAGGATTCTTCTCAGGATCACTTAAGACAGATCTTGCAGTAGGTATCGTCATTTCCATTGGAATCATTGCTTCTGCTCCAAACACCAAGGAAAACGGGGTTTGGCCTGTTGCATTCTTTACCGTTGTCCTATCAGCCCATAAAACAAAGGGTAATTCTTCTGCCCATCTTCCTTTTTTGGCTCCAAGCCTTTTCCTTAAGTTATTGACAATTATCTTGTTTGAGGATTCTGCTTGTCCAATTGCTTGAGGATGTACCGGAGTGGATGTGATCATTTTGATTCCCCAACTCTTGCAAAAGTTAGTAGTCCTCTTACTTATGAACTGAGAACCATTGTCACAGATTATCTCAGCTGGTACTCCGAATCTGGTCAGGATATTCCTCTTTATGAAGGATACTACTTCTTGGTCTCTAACTTGAACAAATGCTTCAGCTTCAACCCACTTAGAGAAATAATCCGTCATTGCTAACATAAAGACTTTTCCTCCCGGAGCTTTCGGTAGCTTTCCCACTATATCCATACCCCACTTCATAAATGGCCAAGGGGAAACAATAGGATACAATGGTTCAGCAGGTTGATGCAGTATGTTACTATGTCTTTGACATGCGTCACATCTTCGAGCATATTCTGTGGCATCTTTTCTCATTGTTGGCCAATAATATCCTGTTCTTAATACTTTTGAGAATAACGACCTGCCCCCAGCATGGTTACCACAATCCCCTTCATGTATATCCTGAAGTACTTCCTTGGCTTCAGGATCCTCCAAGCACCTCAAATACGGTCCTGCAAGAGATTTCTTGTATAAAATATTATCTATAATAGTGAATCGTGATACCTTCATCCTAAATGCCTTAGGATTTTCATTTCCAGGGATGTGTCCTTCTTTGAGATATTTCATGATTGGAGCCGTCCAGGGTTCAGGATCCTCTTCAGGATGTTCTGCCCCAGGATCCTGAATACCAGCTACATCTTTATCCTGAGGATTCGTTGCAGGATATAAGACATGTAATATCGGTATTTGTGTCCCTTCAGGTATCCTGATCGATGATCCCAGATTTGCTAAGGCATCTGCTTCAGCATTATCTTCCCTTGGTACCTGTTCAAGTATAAAAACATCGAAATATCCTGCTAATTTTTTGAGAATGTCGAGATATTCGATTAATTTCTCTCCCTTAACTGCATAGGATCCATTAAAATGGTTAGTAATTAACAAAGAGTCCACATATACTTGCAAATTTTTGATACTCATGCTCTTAGCCAACTCTAATCCTGCAATTAAAGCCTCATACTCTGCTTCATTATTAGTAGCAGGAAATTCACACCTAATAGCCTGGGGTAATATGTCCCCCTGTGGCGATTTTAGTAGTATTCCTAATCCTACTCCTCTTACATTAGATGCACCGTCAGTATATAATGTCCATGATCCTGAGGATTCTCCTAGCTGTTGAACTTCTAGATCTACCTCATCCTGAATGTCACTACTAAAATCAGCCACAAAGTCAGCTAAAGCCTGAGACTTTATGGCATTCCTAGGTTCATATACTAAATCATAAGCACTCAACTTTACTGACCACTTGGCCATCCTGCCTGGCATTTCTGGTTTCCTAAGCACATTTTTGATAGGATAATTTGTTTTAACATGTATCCTATGTGTCTCGAAATAATGCCTAAGTTTCGTTGATGCCATAATTAATGCTAGTATCAATTTTTCTAAATGAGAATACCTAGTTTCAGCATCTAACAAACTTTTACTAACATAATAAACAGGATATTGCTGACCTTCATGGTCTTTTATAAGAACGGCACTTACAGCATTCCCTGATACAGCAAGGTACAGGGATAGTGGTTCACCATTTTCCGGCTTCATCAATAGAGGTGCGGTTGAGAGATACCGTTTCAAATCCTGCAGGGCTGCTTCATGCTTTTCCCCCTATTTGAATTTTTTGTTCTTCTTCAGGATATCATAAAAGTCTTTGCATTTCTCTGATGATCTTGAGATAAACCTGTTTAGGGCTGCTACTCGGCCTGTCAATCTTTGTACGTCCTTCATATTTGAGGGTGATTTTATGTCCAGGATAGCTTTGATCTGCTCTGGGCTCGCTTCTATTCCCCTTTTTGTCACCATATATCCAAGAAACTTTCCTGCTCCCACTCCGAAATGGCATTTAGCAGGATTCAGTTTCATGTTGTATTGATCCAGGATATCAAATGCTCCTTTAATATCCTGGAGGTGATCCTGAGCTTTCTTTGATTTTACCACCATATCGTCAATGTACACCTCCATGGTGTCCCCCAGTTTGTCTTTGAACATCATGTTTACCAATCTCTGGTATGTTGCACCTGCATTTTTCAAACCAAAAGGCATAGCTGTATAACAATAAATACCTGTTGGTGTCATGAAAGCGGTATTCTCCTGGTCAGAAGGCTCCATTTGGATCTGTTGAAATCCTGAGGATGCGTCATTGAAGGTCAGCATTTCATGCCCGGCAGTGGCATCTACCATCGCATCAATGTGGGGAAGAGGAAATGGGTCTTTAGGACAAGCTTTGTTCAAGTCTGTGTAGTCTACACAGACTCTCCATTTCCCGTTTTTCTTCTGTACCACAACTACGTTTGCTAGCCATCTTGGAAACTTGACTTCTCTGATCATTCTGGATTTTAATAATCTTTCAACTTCCTCCTGGATAATCATGTTCCGCTCAGGAGCAAACTTCCTTTTTTTTTGTTGCCAAGCTTGTGAGTGATAATATCTTTGGATATGCCTGTCATATCCTCATGCTTCCATGCAAACGTTGACATCCTGCATTTTAAAAAGTTAATTAACTGCTCTTCAATATCCTGAGGGATACTGGTCCCTACGAGCACCGAAATATCGGGGTTATCCTGGTCCAGGATAACTTTCTTCACATCCTGCTCCGGATCCTCCATGATATCCTGGGCCCGCGTCTTTAATTGCTATGCTGCACTAGGTTTGGCTGAGGATTTCATCGAGGATGAGTAGCACTCTTTCGCCTCCTGCTGATCACTATCAACTTTGACCACTCCCCAAGGGGTAGGTATCTTGATGCATTGGTGATATGTTGATGGCACGGCCTTCATATCGTGAATCCACGGTCTTCCTAGTATGATGTTATAGCAGGATAGAGAATCCATCACACAGAAACGTTGTATCGAATTGACTCCTTCAACGTATACTGGCAACTTTATCTCTCCCACTGTGTTTCTAGCCTCTCCACTGAATCCAACAAGCACGGTAGACTTTGAAGTGATATCCATTGGAGATACATTCATTCTCTTCAGAGTTTCTAGTTGGATTATGTTGACGGAGCTGCCATTATCAACCAGTATCCTGCGCACAAAATGGTTAGCCACATATAACGTTATTACCAGAGCATCATGGTGAGGATCCTGGACAGTATCCCTGTCATCAGCATCAAAAGTGATCACTTTGTCAGTTGTGAGGGTAGTCATCCTGACAGGTTTGTCTCCCCTTTCGGCCTTGGCTTCCTTTGCATGTCTCTTTGCTGCCGAATACGAAGTTCCACAAATGTCGGATCCTCCCGAAATGAAGTTGATTATCTTGGCATCCGCGGGAGGTGATGCTGCTCGTTCAGGATCCTTCTCAGTATCCTGACCCTTATTCTTCTTTCTTCCTAAGAGATCTTTCAGATATCCCTTGCTTAGAAGATAGCTTATTTATTTCCTTAGAGCAATGCAATCCTCAGTCACATGTCCGAAATCTTCGTGGAAAGCACACCATTTTGACTTATCTTTCCAGTCAGCCTTTTGTTGATTCTTTCGAGGCCACCTAGCCTTGTCTCCTAGACCCTGCATAGCATACATCAATTCAGGAATATTAACAGAAAAGAAATATTCGGACAACTCAGAATACTCTTCAGGATCCTCATCTTCGACAGCGTTCACTCTTTTGTTTTCATTTCTACTATACGGCTTAGGCCGATATGACTTGAACGAGGATTTTGACTTCCTATTGGTTGATTCATAAGTGTTGGATGAGTTCATCCTTTCTTGCATCTTCCTGTCATCTTCCAGACGGATATATCTTAAAGCCCTGTTACGAGCTTCATCGAGATTCCTGCAGGGATTCATTACAAGATCCTGATAAAACTGAGAATCCTTTTGTAATCTCATCTTAAAAGCTTGCACAGCTGTTGCAACATCAAGATGCGGGATATCCAAGGATTCTCGACTAAATTTGTTCACATAATCCCTCAAGGATTCCTGAGGCCCTTGAGTTATCCTGTAAAGATCACTGGTTAGTTTCTCAAAACTCCGACTACAAGAAAATTGACTGTTAAATAAAATAACCAAATGAGCAAATGAAGTAATTGAGTGAGGAGGAACGTTTAACAGCCATTTTAAGGCTGATCCTGTTAGAGTAGAACCAAATCCCTTGCACAAGCACGCTTCCTTTAGCTCCGGAGGGATAGGGTTAATCTCCATTCTTTCCCTATACTGAGCAATATGCTCCTCAGGATCCGTACTCCCATCATAAAGCTTCATGTTGGGAGTTTGGAATCTCTTTGGGATCTCAGCATCACAGATAGGATATGCAAAACGAGATATCTTGTGGCTGTCTTGAGACACTTCCGGGATCGGCTGGACCACCCCAGGTACACTAGATATCATGTCCTTCAACTTCTGAAGTTCCCTGATAAGTGCTGATGTTACACCTGTATCCTGCAAAGATCCACCACTGTTAGTAGCATGAGTATTATTATTATTTGACACGTTACCCATTTGAGGATTTTGCCCATATCCTGAAGCATATCCTGAGCTCCTCATGGTTGACATCCTGACTGATGAGGGTATTTCAGGAGTATTATTCTGAGGAAGGCTGGGCACGATATTCCCCCTGTTATCCTCGGTATACACAGCTGAACTAAAGTTCAACGCTCTGGGGTGTAATGGAGTGACATTGTCCTCAGCAGATCTGCTCGAGCCAGACTTCAGGAGTTGTATTTCCCTCAAAAGAATTTGGTTTGTTTCCTGTTGCTGCCTCATTTGTTTCTACACACTTCCAAATAAGGTTAAAATTTCATCATTAGAAGCTAAAACGGGAGCAGATCCCTGGACACTCCGAGTAGGGATAACATCTTGAGATTGTGTAGAAGCTGGCATCCTTGGAGGAGGTGGTGGAAGCACCGAACCGGTAGTAGCAGAAGTCATAGCAGACAGAGTAGAGGAACTCATGTTTGATCTTGAGGCCATTATGGACAATGTGGCAAAAAGTTTTGAAAATAGAAAACCGATTAGCGATTTGACAAAAAATTTTAGTAAAGAGAGCACCACTTGCCCCACGGTGGGCGCCAAATTGTTTTGGTCAAAACTTACCGACGTAATTAAGTGATCAAATTAGTTTAGTGAGGTAGTGTGCTAGAAATGAGTGTCGAAAATATGTTAATCAAGTTGATTTGTAAAAACAGTTTCAGGATACGGCTCAAGATGTAGAGCTGTATCTATGATCAAACAATGAGCAAAAATAAAGTAAGTGACACGAGATGTACGAGGAAAGCCCTTGATCAATCTAGATCACCGGCATAAAACCTCGGGAGCTGACAATCGCAGCTGCCTTGTTCTTCAATTGCTTCAAAAATCGGGATACAGTGCAGGATGTGGTACGGATCGACTAAGTGTTACAACGAAACTTGATTACAAGTGTGGTGTTTGCCATGAGCTAGAGAGTGTAAGTGTATGAGAGTGTTAGTGAAAAATTGTGTGTTCTAAGCTGATCCGCCCCCATCTATTTATAGTAAAGATAAACTAACAAACTACCCTAAACTTGCGGGATCCACCGAATATTCCTTCTTCGAACGTTGTAGACCTGGTCTTTCGGGCTCAACGTCTCTTCCTCAACAAATTCGTCCGAGTCTTGAGGAGAAGAAGTCCTCTTAACCGTTAGCAAGTCTCAGCCCTTAACCTGCACGTGGTTAATTCAATAAGCCTCAGGATATCGCCCAAGATGTTAGCAATATCCTCTTCCAGCATCCTGGTCACAAATGAACAAACATAGGCAGGATATTGGTCAGGATATATATGTTAAGAAAATGACCCCTAACAATTGTCCCCAAATATATCGGTTGGTATACCAATCCAACGGATATATTTCAAAAATCTTATCCCACAATTCAAGGCATTTAAAACGAAGCGACGGTCAAGATCTCATCGTAACTTCCAACGCGTTTTTTACTCAATGGAGATCCATGATGCCCCTATATCTTCTCTTTTCTTGTTTGAAAAGCAGATATCTTCAACAGAACCTTCAGGTAATTCTCCATTTCTGATTTTCTTCCTGTCAACTTACTTCATCTTACTTGCAATGGCCGCCGAGACCTTCACCCAGCAGAATCTTCTTAAAAATCCCGAAAAGGAGATCTGCGCTTTTGACAACGCAGACATTGCAGCTTTAAGAGCCTCCGGCGCTTTCCCCGACAGCACAGTCTTTAGGCCATTCGATCGGTCAATCCGATCGGATGTTTCTTCTACCGAATGGATCTGTTTTCCAGCATATCCTTTTTCATTAGGTCTTCGATACCCTTTTCCTGAATTCATGATGCAATTCTAAAAGATCAAAAACGAAAAATGGCTACGTGTCTAAAGTTGTACTTATGTGTGATCGTGGTGGTGTGTATAAATCAGTTAAAGAGTCAAGTAAAGCAACCGACACTAGAAAGATTAACTGCCCGTTTGAAATGGTAGGGAAATATTCAAAAGAGAATGGTTATTGGACGTTAAAAGTCAAACCTGGTGAACATAATCATCCACCCGGAGAATATATGGAGGGACACCCAATCTTCAAACGATTGACACCTAATGAACACCAACTGGTCGCAGAGTTGACGGGGAAGCATGTGTTGCCAAAAGATATTTTAGGTATTATGAAGGAGCGTGATGAAAATAATGTCTCTACGATTAAAAACATATATAACGCACGTGATAAAATTCGAGCAAAGGAGCATAAAGGGAAATCTCTGATGGAGATGCTAATGTCTCTTTTACAAGATAAAGGGTATACTTTTGAAATTTCTACCAATAGAGTTTCAAACAAGTTGGAAGACTTATTCTTCATTCATAAAATATCATACAAGTACTTCCTTGATTTTCCACATGTGTTGCTTATGGATGTGACGTACAATACGAACGAGTATAAATTGCCTTTTTTTCAAATTGTTGGCGTAACTTCTACCAACAAGACAATTTCCATTGCTTTTGCAATTATGCATAAAGAAACAGAGGAGAAATATATTTGGGCATTAAACTGTTTGAAATCAACTCTAGATGAGAACGTGCAACCACGTGTTATAGTTACGGACAGGGAGTTAGCTCTGATGAATGCATGCGAGAAAGTTTTTCTGAATGCTACCCGATTACTTTGTAGGTGGCACATATCTCAAAGTATATTTAGAAACTACAAATCATCTTTCACCATGGAACATGATTGGAATTCCTTCAATGTAATCTGGAATGTGCTCGTTGAATCTCAAACATGGACATCATTCCTCCAAAATTACAAGCAACTTCAGTTAATGTTAATCCATCATGAAGTAGTGAACTCGCAATATACAATAGTTAAAGATAGTTTCGAAAAAAGTAGAACCGTTCTAATGCATAAACACAACCTACCAATGTTGAAGCTATTACGTGGTTTTATTTCTCATGAAGCACTTGATATAATAATAGCAGAGCGTCGTTTAAATCGTTCACGTTGTCGTTGTCAAGTTCGTAAGTGTTATGGATTACCTTGTGCTTGTGAAATCTCAAAGTATAAGAAAGCAGGTCAGTATATTAAACTAAGAAAATATAAATTATCAAAAAGTTTTTTTGGTAATATTTAAAAGCTGACAACTTATGCTTCAATGCAGGTCAATCTATTCCTTTAGATTCGGTCGATGAATTTTGGAGGAAACTCGAGTTACTAGTATATTGTGAGGATATTACTTGTGACGTCGAGCTGGAAAGTTTTAAAAGGGCCTTTGATAATTGATCCAAGCCTGGAAAGAAAAGTTTACTACAAAAGTTAAAAGAAATAACCAATCCAAGCATACCTTTTGTTGAAGAACCTGATGTTAAAGAAAATACCCGTGGACGACCAACTACAAAATCCAAACAAAAAAAAACCGAACCCTATAATTGCTAAACCTCCCCTTCAACGAAGCTACTCCCAAAAGCCTCCAAGGCACAGACCATTTGGGAACTCCCAAGATCATGATTACACTCAAGAGCCTGCAAGGCACGGTTCATTTACGAACTATCAAGAGCAAGATTACACTCAAGAACCTGCCAGACATAGTTCATTTGTGAACTTCCAAGAGCATGATTACACTCAAGAGCCTGCAAGGCACAGTTCATTTACGAACTATCAAGAGCAAGATTACACTAAAGAACCTGCCAGGCATAGTTCATTTGTGAACTTCCAAGAGCATGATTACACTCAAGAGCCTTGGAGACATAGTTCATTCGGGTATCTAGAGGCGGCTACAGAAAGTTCATTAAGGGACCATAATGATTATGTTGGTTACATCAGTCCAGACGTGAACTATCAAATGCCTGGTGAACAAAGTCCGTTCATAACCCAAGATACTGACGGACAAGGTTTTTTTGCCAACCTTTTAAACACACCGGGATATGATTTCATGGGGTTGAACCAAGATATTGTGGGACAAAGTTCTTTCGCCAACGCTACAAGTGCGCTGGGCTATGACTTCATGGGGTTGAACCATGATCAAGCATCACAAGTGATACACAAATATATTCATCTAATTCCAAAAATCTTCCATGCGTATGTTACACGCATACATAACGTATTAGGTGATGGAAAATGTGGGTTTCGGGCGACAGCTTCTGCTCTCGGGTACGGTGAAGATGAATGGTTATTTATCCGGAGATCACTGATGGAAGAGCTACTCGAGTTTAGAAATAAGTACACTAAGGCTTTCTTAGGCTCATTCGAAGATGCGTTCAGGTCATTGGCTTGGTCAGGATCGGGGGTTGCACCTGAAAAACACTGGATGATTATGCCAGAGGCAGGATTCTTGATTGCGAACAAGTTTAATGTGATCGTTCATTTTTTATCTCAAGAAAAAAGAAACAGTTCTACTTGCTTTTCGCTTTGGAGAGGCCCTCACGAGTTCCCAGAAAAAAATAATTACAATTGCACACGTGAATGGTAACCATTTTATAATGGTAGAATTGCAAGGAGAGTATCCAATTGCCAGCACAAACAACCTATGGAAATTAATGAGAGAAAATGATGCAGCTGGCTGGGAGAATATATTTGAATCACGTCAAAATATGTATAATTCTTGGATAGCACAACCTGCTACATTTTCTGTTATAGATTAAAGATCGGTATGTAAATTATTAAATGATATAAATTTTGTAAAAAAGTACTTATTTTTATATAGCTTTTGTTACAACTATAAGTATAACTAGGTGTACACCCGTGTCAATACACGGGTTTGTTCTAATAACGATCGGAATCAAATACTAAAATACATATTATAATATATTATAATATACATATTTAAATTCTACACAATAATAGACAAAACCTATTACAAATTACAAGAAGGGATGATGCTTTTTAATGCAAGTAAAATCACCTTATCATAAGATTTATAATTCCATCGTTAATTGCACAATAAATTTAAAAGCTCTCTTTGAGTACCAAAGCTAGCGCGTATTGTACAACATAATTACCGATAGCTGCTCCTTCAGGCTGCATAAGAAAAAGGAAAAAAAAAACTTGTTAAAAGGGGTTAAAGCTGCCTGGTGACTATTTTTAATGCATACAACCTACCAAACTGGTTTTTCATCCCAAAGAGTTAGATTATGATTATAGTAATAGTGCTTATGTGATCACAATACACACGCTATACTAATTGTATAAGTTTTAAAAAATGAACAGAATATTGATTGAAACGAACCTTGCATGCCATAAGACGGTATAAGAGCTGCTGTAAAGAAGGCAACTGCTCCAATAGTTTTTCACTATCCAAATCGCGTGTTCCGCTATAGCCCTGCATATTATAAGTAAACATGTTTGAATAACATAAGGAATTAATTTTAAACCTATTATTATTTAGTTAAAATAAAATTAAATAAATGTGTTTGTTGTTGGACATGGATCTGTTTACAACTGTAAGATACATTCACATAAGTAACCAATCGGGCTTGAATCGTCTTTAAAAGTAGCTAACTGCAAAACACGCAGCTCTTCCGTGAAAGCAGGATCACCCTCCCGCAACGCCCTATGGATAACTATCAATGTCTTCAATGCCACCTGATAAAGTAACAAATTTACATAAAATAATCAGTCTACATACCTCAACACTGCTGCCATGAATTTTAAGTAGGATGACTTTTTGTCAACCATTGAATTGATCACAACATTTTCTCGCTTGTTGACATCTTCGTGAACTAATACCCCACCCCCCAATATCTCGATGAAAACAAACAATCATCAAAAAAGATTTTCAAAAATGTTAATTCAATCAAAAATATAAACATAGATAAAAAAATGCAACCTAAACATACCAAAATCAACCGTTAGCGAGCTGAGTCGAGCCAAGCCTAGCTCGAGCTTGGCTCAAACTCAAACCAAACTGGGTCGTCTCGAGCTTTGATTTAAAAGTGAGCTAAGGTTTGAGGCTCGAGCTTGACTCGAATTAAATTCTAGACGGCTCGGCTCGATTTAGCGCGAGCTAACCTAGAACAATAAATTAACTGATAAAAGTGAGCTAAGGTTTGAAGCTCGAGCTTGACTCGAATTTAATTCGAGACGGCTCGGCTCGATTTAGCTCGAGCTAACCTAGAACAATAAATTAACTGATGTGATTAACAGGCCATACAAATTACCCATGTTCACTCAATTAGGTAAATACAACTTTTTTTACAACAAAAAACAAAGTCAATACAAAGTCAATTAGGTAAATACAACTTTCTTAGTTATAAAAAGGTTGCCTCACTTAGGCACAAGCCCGAACAATTGTTCATGGTATATTTTGTGCATTAGCAAGCTGTTCATGGTATATCCTGTTCATGGTATATATGTGTCCTTGAGCCTATTGGATATCAAATGAGCCCCATGATCATGGTTCAAGTTCATACTGAGAATAATTTCGGCTCTAGGCTCCAGGCACAAAATAAAAATTATACATCATGATAATTTACTAACTTCTAAAAGTTGAGATAAATCAATCCTCCTAGAGCCATAAGATCCTTTTGGCTAGCAAACTATAACAAACATATGATCAAATAATAAGGTTACCTTTGAGATCTTCTCTATTAAGCTAGTCATGGATCTTTGTTGTGTTGATTCGGGGCGTCTTCATGCAGTATCGGGGCCTGATTCTTTTCCACAGTTGGTAGAAAACTTTTCGTCTTTCTGGAAGCACAAATGGTAAAATATGAACGAAAGTTGTATAACATCATAGTTTTGTTTAATTGATGTCTGAGAAATACTCACCGGAACGCGATATGTTCACTTTATTACACTTATATCTTTTGTAATCTCTTTTTAGGAGCTGGATTATGAAGCTTTTTCTCTAGAATAGCTTCCTTCATGATCCCTCTTTCCTAAAAGAAAACAACAGCTTATCATCGATGTTTTGGAAGCCAAAAAGTCATCAATTATGAACTGCAATAACAAATTCTTACATCAGTTATGAATTTTTGAATTTTAAGATTAACCAACATCATACCTGTTATTATCTTGAGGATTTAATGCATTTTCTTTACCTTCGTCTATCTGCTCACTTACAAATCCTACATCCACTTCAGTATTTGATTAACCAACATCCACTTTGAACAACCTACATGACTTTAAGATTAACCAACATCATACATGTTATAATATGTTTTTTAGTATTTGATTCCGAATTTCTGATCGTTATTAGAACAACATCATACATGTTAGGGTTTAATCATTACACAAACATGCATCAAATTAGCTCAAGATTTTCCTTCAGTTGTTTAATCCACATGCCACATATCAAGCTCACCAGCAAGACAACACAATTTTAACATAAATAAACCCTAATTTGACAACATGCCTAAAATCAGTGTCCAATAATCTAAAAGGGAGAAAAAGTATCTAAAGTGCTTTTGTGAGATAAATCGAATTCTTGATCCTAACCTACTAACAGATCTGACATTTAAAACTAACTAAATCGGATAAACATTATAGAACTGAAAAATTTTACTTACCAAAGAAGAAGTGCTACATACAATCATTTAACCACACACTCCGGCGAGTTAAACCACAAGCCACCACCTTCTAATCTTCCATCAAAGCTCAGATCTAGCCGAAAATCCCAAGCATCGCCATTAAACTGGGGAAATGAAACAAACAAAGGATTCGTAAGGCCAAAAACGAAAATCAGAAGAAAAGAAACCATGTTTATTGAATGATTTTAGAAAGAGGGAACATGGGAGATCGAGAGAAATTTCTCACACTGAAGGTGTAGGCAACAAAATTAAGGAGCAAAGGAGAGAGTAAATGGTTTTTGAAATTTGAAACTGGAGAGAGTTGAGAGAGAAATAGATCGAGTACCTGATATGCATCTCCCAATATCTTTTAAATTTCAAATTTTAAAATACCCGCTTAAATAAGATTCCCCCTCTCTCTATTATAAGATTAATATTAACATAAATACATTAATTAAATATTAAATTAAATCGAAAATATGACATCAGCGGATCCAATGTGGCATATCTAATAAGATGACACATATGCAAAGTGAGGTCAGCCTCTAAGCTCCTTTTATAGATAGTATAGATATAGATAGATAGATTAGTAAAATAACGTTAAAATTAGTGTACTTTCATTTTCCCCCCCGATGACCCACACAACAAACTTGAAGGTATATCCAATATAAATATGTTCACATATGAAAAAAAAGGAATCCTTACTTGTGCTCTAATGGCAGCTTCATAATCATTTGGTGAAGCTCTAAACTTTGCTTCTGCCACAAATTTACCATAGTGGCAGCTTCATACTAACAACTTTTAAAATCAAACCTAACATTTCACAAACAAACAACTTCTAAAAAAATGTCTCAAAAACCAAACATAATAGCAACATATACAGATTTTAATATAGAATACTAACTACGAGTTTTCGTTTACTAACAAAAACGAATCAATCATCAACTGCACCTTCTAATATCCACTCTTATACTACGTGTTCACCAATACATGAAAAGACCAAAAATATGCTACCACCACAAAGTCTATCATGACATACTGTTCATCATACTAACTATACCAAAAAAGAACCACAAAAACTATTCCAACCAAAAAACAGTTTCCACACAAAAACCTACCACATATACCCCCATACCTTCAAGAACTTAATTGAACTGAAACATACCTTTACTCTTCACAAACACAAGTTGAAACACGTCACCTGCAGCCATATTTTTATCTCTAACAAAGTGTTTCATACCCTGAACATAGTATCGCGGACAACCTTGCAAAAACTCAACAGCAACCTCTACATCCCAAACACGACCGACAGTGTCCACAATCTTCAAAGCCACCATCCTATCCAAACAGTGCTCCTTAGCCCACTTTTTAGGAAGACGCTACGATTTCAAATTCGAATGGTGAGTATCACAGTCATTATGAAAATCATTCAAAAATAAATTATTAATAATAAAAATAAACTAAACTTACATAATGATTGTCAACACGAAACATCACAGGTACGCCTTCAGCCTTATTATGCTCAACATTAACATCAACAAACTGGTTAGCAGTTTCGTCATCAGAAAGTTCAATTAAATCATGCTTTGTTTCTTGTTTGACAACAACACATAGTTCAGGGGATAACATAAAAGGGTAGGATCACAACTAAAAACACTGATTTCAAAGGTCTGAATATCAACCATTTCAAACACCACCAGATGGTTATCCGTAATCGACACCTCCTGCTTTATCCGATTCCAGCCGGTAGTAATATAGAGCTCACAGTCAATCTCTTCCATCCGCACAAACCATTTACGGTTTGTACATGAATGGATCACAACCGGATATGTAGGGACAGTATTCATCATCTTGTGATGAACAAAGAATCTGTTGGCATGCTACACGTAAAAAAACAAAGTATTAGTTATTAAGTATGAATACATTCAAGTAATTAAATTTTAAATTCAATTAAAAAACATATGTTTGAGTACCATGTAATCCACTCTATCTTTTAAACATCCAGCTTTGTAGTAGAAGTACTCTGAAGGTGCAAGAGCAATATCTTGATAAAAGTAAAAGGTGCGAAAGCAGCCCAATGATTCTTCGTACTGAAATACCACCCATGACTTGGATGGTATCTTCAAGGAAGTGATCTTATCCAGCCATCCATTAAAAAAAAAGTGGTCGCCTGCAATCTTGAAAACTTTGATGTTGAGAAGGTGCAAGAGCAATATCTTGATAAAAGTAAAAGGTGCGAAAGCAGCCCAATGATTCTTCGTACCGAAATACCACCCATGACTTGGATGGTATCTTCAAGGAAGTGATCATATCCAGCCATCCATTAAAAAAAAAAGTGGTCGCCTGCAATCTTGAAAACTTTGATGTTGAACAACCTTCCGTCTAAGGTCCTTATAACCGCGTGCCTCTCCGGGTAGTTAAAAGTTTTAACCCAAACTTGATAGTCCCCGAGCAACTTCTGAACATGGAAACAATACAGATTACAGCATTAAAAACTATATATTACAACAAATCAATATGGTTTAATATAATAAATAAGATGAATACTAACCATTGATTTCCGTTTGTTGTCCCAAACATATCGAGAAAATCCGTAAACCATCTTAACTTTAAAAGTATACCATTCATTGAAAACAATAAATACAAAAAAAAAAAAAGATTCAGTTTATGATATCAGAATAAACTTTGTCAATACATAAACTCAATACAAATCTGAATAGAAGTATTACAAACAAATCTCAATACAAATATGAAAACATATCAGAATAAACAACGTATATACTCAATAACATTCAAGCATAATAATATAAGAATCTTTTAACAATAGTAATCGACAATTTAATCATTTAAAAAGTCAGATAACATAGAACATTTAGGTTTTTGAATCAGTATGTACAAACAAATATCAATACAAATATTAATATATAAATAAAGACTATAAAATTGAAACTTAGTAGAACTTTAAAAAAAATCGCAGTGGAATGTAAACCCTAAACAACATTCAAGCATTAACAAAAATCAGTAACATGAGGAATCTTTGTCTAATATCAGTAACAAAATAACATTAAACCATTATCAAAAATCAAAGGATGAGGAAAGATTGTAAAAAATCAGTACCAACATAACATTAAACATAAATAACATTAAAGCATTATCAAAAATCAGAAGATGAAGAACGATTACAAACCCTAAATAACATCACCGCCGTTTAACAACCTAACAATCATTGAACTGTTAAGAAAATAAGAACAATAAAAAAAACAGAAGATGAAGAACCACTGTAACAAAATCAGTACAAACATAAAATTCAACATAACATAACATTCAAGCATTATCAAAATCAGAAGATGAAGAACGACTATAAACCCTAAATAACATCATCGTCGATTAAAAACATAAATATCATTCAACTGTTAACAAAATCAGACCAATCGATAGACAAAATAATTGAATCAAAGCACAAAATAGCGATTACCGTCGAATTTAGAATATTGAAATCCGTTGAATGATGAAAGAAAGAAGTCGATTCAACCTTGTCGCCGATGGTATTGAGAGAGAGAGAGGCAGAGGATGATGAGTTTTAGAGAGAGAAGGTTGAAGATGATGGTTTGAATTTTAAAAATGATGGTGGA
This sequence comes from Helianthus tuberosus, assembly GCA_030545235.1. Classification (NCBI taxonomy): domain Eukaryota; kingdom Viridiplantae; phylum Streptophyta; class Magnoliopsida; order Asterales; family Asteraceae; genus Helianthus; species Helianthus tuberosus. Next base: position 37,033 of record JARYGA010034488.1, on the reverse strand, counting down.
CTATATTTGAGAGAGAGATGATTGAAATTATGATTTGATTTTGAATTTTGAATTTGCATTTTCAAATTTGCCTCCTAAAAAAAATAAGTTTTTAATTTAAATATCAGATTGTATATACATATATATTAAAAAAAACAGATTTATGACATCAGCGTTATGACATCAGCGGAGTCTATGTGGCATCCAATGTGGCATATCTAAGAAGATGACACATAAGCAAAGTGAGGTCATGCTCTAAGCTCCTTTTATAGTATAGATAGATTTGATAAATTATAACAACTAAAGAGTAATAATAATAATAATAATAAATAAATAAATAAAAAGTGCATGCTTTTTTTACTATTTAGTTATAATAATAACTAATAAACAAAAAATAAATAATTAATAATTAAAAAGAAGACAACTAAAAGACAAAAAACACTAAAAACAAAACAAAAGTTATTGATGGATGTGATGTTTTTATAGGGGGTATAATTAGTAAAGAGGGGGTGTTAATAGAACGAGCCATGTAATAATGTTATAGTCACTTTTTTCATCTGTTAATTTATATTTATCATGACTTCAGATAATCTCGTTTGTCACACTTGTGAAACTCAAACGCACGGCTTTTTGGTTTTACACATCACACACATGGTGACTTCAAACCATTTACGTACGTTTATTTCACTTTAAAATGTATAAAAAACAATTACTAAACTAGCTTGTAGCTGCCCTATCACTACTTACTATGACTCACTCTAAAACACGTACTAAAAACATTTATCCCAAGGTGGTGAGTCTATAGTTTAAGAAAACTTGCAATACTTAACATTTAAATTTCTCAAATCTCTTTATTAAATGTACTAATGAAATTTATCCTAAGTTGGTGAGTCTGTAGTTTAAGCAAAATTGCAATACTTAAATTTCTCAAATCTCTTTATTTAATGTATATTCTTTGATACCAACTTTCACAACTCCTATTTTTTATAACACGTCTCATTTACAATACATGCAAACTTATCACATATTTTTTTAACCGCAAAGAAACTCACGTGTAAACTCACGCTGCTCGAGGCTATGTCCAACGTCGACTCCTCGACCGCCGTCGGATCGTGCCTCTTGATGCGCGGGAACGGGATGGAATCTGTAAACCCTCGCGGAAACATAAGGGCATCACTTGGTAGATTGTTCAAAACCACATGGAAACTAAATTTTAAATATTCATTAAATAACTTGAATTATTCATTACAGCGAAGTGAAAAATAGTTCAAATAAACAAAACAAATCCCAATTAAAATTATTCTAAGTCCGATAGCATCTTAAGTGATCGGCAATCATGTAAAGCACCCTTAAGCATAATTTCCTGTCAAATGCGCAAAATAAAGGTCAACTATGAAAAGTTGGTAAGCACGCAGGTTAAATACATATAGTAAGTAGGAAAAATCACAATTCGTATGGCATAGTAAGTATCATAAAGCAATACACAGCAAATAAGTGGTACACTCAAACCTTGGTTGACTAGGTATAAATATGGGTTTCTATCATTCCCAAAAGGAACTCCCTCTAAAGAGGCCAAGGAGTGAGAATGAGGTGTCAGACCAATAGATCTATCAGATACTCCCCTTCGGCTTGTACGTAGTTAATGAATATATGTTGGTATGTAAAATATTTGTCAAGTAAGTACAACAATAGCAAATAAGGAAATATGAACTCACCTGGATTAGCAAAGCAAACACACAAGAGCTGGTTGTGGAAAAACCGCAAGTGTTACCCTATCTTGTTTAAGTGACTTTGGTAAGAACTTAATGTCCACGACGTACTTGGATTATAGGAAATTAGGGATCTCTAAACTAATTTGGGAAATAACTAAGGTTTTGATTGTAATATGTAATGGGATGTTGTATGGAAAATAGTTCTCAATTGTTTGGTAGAATATCCGGTTTATGAGTAAACACTACTACAAAATAGAGCTTAAGACGGGGTGAAATCGGTTTTAAGACGGTGTTTTCAACACCGTCTTAAACTACACTGGTTTAAAATCATGTCTTTTTAGACGGTGTTCAGTTTGAACCCCGACTTAAAATTCATGTCTTATTAGACGGTGTTCAGTGTTTGAACACCGGCTTAAACTTCGTGAACACTGTCTTATAAACTGTCGGCTTAAACTTGGTGAACACCGTCTTATAAACTGGAAATACATTTGCAGTAACAAAAAACATATAAAAGGTTTCCAGGAAATACATCAAGCTTATACACATACACCAATGGAACATTTTCAAATCAAACCAAAACAATAGATATTCAAATCGAAAATAAACCCGTAGACATCCAGTTCGGAGATAAACCCGTCAAACTACAATCATTTGTGAATACATAACAAACTACGTTAAATTGTATAAATAAACTACATACGCTAATCTAGCGAAATACCTAACTCGCTAAAAAACTTCGGCATCAACGTCATCAACAAAACATCTATTTCATTATCCGTAGCCTCTCTCGTGTCGTGCCACATCTAAAATAAAAGTAGATAGAAAAAGAGTTATTACAAATATTATAGACTAAATCTAAAGGCAAAGAGAAAAATCGGTAATAACATCGGCATTAAAGCTATGTATAAATTTACATGTTATATACATCTGAACCTTCTAAGTTTAAAAAAAAATAAACAGTTAAGTAATATATATATATATATATATATATATATATATAAGGGAGGGTTATCTTGAGAACGCTAAATATTGCGAGAACCGTGAGAACGAATGAAAAAACCAATCAAAACCATTTTTTTAATACAAAACTCATTGTAATTAAGATACAACATCAAAAAAAGAATTTACAACATCAAATCATGCATTTCTCCTTTCAAAATCACTCTTTTTAGATTTTTTACACATGTGTAAATATAACAGATTTACACATGTGTAAATGGCAAACTTACACATGTGTAAACTTTCTTTATTTACGAATTCACGTAAATTTAAACATGTAAATTAAATTTCTAACATTGTATTCGAATAATAATGATAAGTGTAGAAAAAAAATTTTGAATTTGAATTGTTTTTTACCAAGTTCTCGTGGTTTTTTCATTTGTTCTCACGGTTCTCACAATATTTAGCGTTCTCATTTAAACCCTCCCCTATATATATATATATATATATATATATATATTAAACGTTTAACCGTTGGGTTGCGTTCATTGTTTGACTATTCTGGTTAATTTGACTTTCATTGTTAGGCTGTGCGGTATGGGGTACATCCCCATACCCGTCGAGGACCGGCGCCGCCTTCAACCAAGATAATAATGAATGAACAAAAAATTAGTTGTTTTAAAAGAAAAACAACATTAAACAAAACAAAAATCACAGTGTTTGCAAAAACAAATTGACCATCATGAGTTATTAACTCTACAAACAACAATCCAAATACAAATTGTAAACCTAAAAAAGCATGTTTTGTTCATACATCAATCACAAAAGAACCAAAACAGTAAAAAGACGGGAGTATCAAAAAAAAAAACATAAAACAATCAGAGCAAGAACATACGGGAATCAATACTTAAAATGGAATAATGAAAACATACAGCACCAAATCAGGGACACGAACAAGACTGAATGACGACCGGAAACAGAGAAAAGAGAAGCGAGACACAATCGGCACAAAGAAAATAAGAAAATGTCTGAATAAAGGGCGATAATACGGTTCGGTACCGGTACCAAATGCTTATCCCTATATATATATATATATATTACCTATTGTGCTTGAAACGCCCCGTGTTCGGCCCCCATGCTCAGGTCCAAAAACTTTAGTTATAGGATCTTCTTTTCCTTGGCCATAAGTTCCGTTAAGTTTCATTTCTTTCTATACAACCAAAAATATAAATGTTAAAACATTCAACAAATTTTATACATACTAACAAATATATAGTTTTACTTACCAAACTAGTGATTGTTTTTTCATACTTTTTGGCATCATAAGTGTCGGTTTTTGGGGTCTTTTTTTACAGAAAAACAAATATATAGCTCTACTTACCAATCCTATACATGTGCAGCAGATTCTCCATAAAAAACCACAATTTTACACATGTGGAGCAGATTCTCCATAAAAAAGTATAGTCAAAAGATTCTTCTGTTCACTTTAAATCACTTGCAAACAACAATATATATACATACAAACTAGTCTCAAAGGGGAATCGAAAAACTAACCAGTCTCAAAGGGAAATCGAAAAACTAACCAGTCTCAAAGGGGGAATCGAAGGGAAATGCTTCCGTCGTCTAGAGGGGAATGCTGCGTCTGCAGGGGCTGCGTAGAAGGGGAATGCTGTGTCTGGAGGGGAATCGAAGGGGAATGCTGCGTCTAGAGGGGCTGCGTCTGGAGGGGCTGCGTAGAAGGAGAAGGGGAGCTAGGGTTTTGGTCCAGCAGACTAAGAGTGTATGTTAGGGTAGGAATTGGTTTATGTTTGTTTTTTTTTTCCAAGTTAAATTGTTATCATAGTTGATTTTAAGACGGGGTTATTAAAATAACACCGTCTAAACCATGAGCATATAAGACGGTGTTCAAAGGGAACACCGTCTAAAGGGTGCGTATGTAAACATAAGACGGGGTTTAAGCATAAGACGGTGTTGTATGGAATTTTGTTGAATATTTTAATTGGATTTGCACAATGGTCATGTGAGGAATTGATTTTAAGACGGGGTTATTAAAATAACACCGTCTAAACAAAATATGAACACCGTCTAATGCTTCATATTGTAGTAGTGAAACGTTATAAATTATATAATAAAAATAAGTAATAATATATAGTATGGTTAAAATTATTTTTGTAAAAATACATCGAATTTGGCATAATGAAATGGGTATATTTGATAAGTCTAACTTTTAGTAATGGGAATGTAATTTAATTTTTAGCTTGGATAAATATGTAATTTATCAAGTTTGTAGAAGATATATGTAACTAGTAGATGCCCCGCCCGCGTTGCGGGGCGATAGCCGAATAATTCTCAACCAATTAAAAAAACACTACTATAATTTTGCTAGGGAAAAAAAACAAAAACGATGATAAGACCGTAGTAAAACAAATAAAACAAAAAACCTTTATAGTTTTAGTAAAAAAACTAAAACGATGAGAAAAACGTAATTTTTAACTGAGGTCCAAATCATAAATTTAATTCGGGGATAAATTGTAAGCTAAATGGACCAACGGGGGAGTGCCAGGAAGTTGCCGGCACGACTGCAGTTTTACACTGGGGGCAAAATTGTAATGTCACTAGGAAAACAAACAAAAACGATGGGGAAAATGTAAAGCTAAGTTGAGGGTAAAATCGTAACTTGGCTGTGAGAAAGAAAACTAATGGCAAAATTATAAATTTATACGGGGCAAAATCGTAATTTTGAACCGAGGGCAAAATTGGAATTTTTAGCCAGGAGCAAAAGCGTAAATTTATTTTTAAGTGGGGGTAGAAACATAATTTTGAACTGATGGGAAAATCGTATTTTTAAAGGAAACAAACTAATGGCAAAACTGTAAATGAAATGTGGCAAAATCGTAATTTTTTAACCGGGGGTAAAATTGAAATATTTAGCTGGGAGCAAAAGCGTAAATTTATTTTTAAGCGGAGGCGAAAACATAAATTTGAACTGATGGCAAAAACGTAATTTTAAATCAGGATAAAATCGTAATTTTGTTGGGCCAATAGGGGAGTGCCAGACAGCTGCCTGACACTATTACCCCTGCCGCCCTTTTCGCCCAATTGAAGGGAGACACTATTGCCTGCTGATGTCACCATCTTGTATTACAGGGCAAAATCGTAATTTTGAACCGATGGCAAAATTGGAATTTTTAGCAAGGAGCAAAACCGTAAATTTATTTTTAAGTGGGGGTAGAAACATAATTTTGAACTGATGGGAAAATCGTATTTTTAAAGGAAAAAAACTAATGGCAAAACTGTAAATGAAATGGGGCAAAATCGTAATTTTTTAACCGGGGGTAAAATTGAAATATTTAGCTGGGAACAAAAGCGTAAATTTATTTTTAAGCGGGGGCGAAAACATAAATTTGAACTGATGGCAAAAACGTAATTTTAAATCAGGATAAAATCGTAATTTTGTTGGGCCAATAGGGGAGTGCCAGACAGCTGCCTGGTACTATTACCCCTGTCGCCCTTTTCGCCCCATTGAAGGGAGGCACTATTGCCTGCTGATGTCACCATCTTGTATTTGTAGTAGTTTAAATGTAATTGCCCCTAAAAAAAGTGATATCCTTTTGGGGCCTTTGGATTCCCATGGGTTACTTTTAAATGAAATGATTTACACTCATTTGTTTTTATCAAGTAAATTGTCTAATTTCATTTCCGCTAACGATATCTTTAACCAAAAATAAATAAACTAGCATTTGATATGTTATGATGCTATAGGGTGTGGTCATGATCCTCATAACCACCATGACCCTCCACGTCAGTGTTATGTCACTCATCTCTAATCCACCATTCAAAATCACTACCCTAAGGGTCTGGTCATGACCCAAACCACCATCCCCTTATTTATTTTAATTTATCTTTGTCTAAAGAAAAAGGAAAAAATTATTGAAAAATGAAAAGGAGAACCATGGTTGTCATTGTTTAATCCATGCAAACTATGGTGAATCAAGCAAGGGAATGGTGTAGTCTTTCATTCATGTTCCTAGGTGGCGAATTTATGTCTCAACCATGATCCCCACACCCTTTATCCTGATGCCATATAAATAAATAAAATTAAAGCAAGTTCCATAGCATAAATTCTCAAGCAAACTTATTTTACAACTAGTGCATCCATTTATTACATGAATAGTAGTAGGAGGTCTGAATTAATTAACATGTTTTAAGGCAAAAGCATCGTCCACGAACACCACGACAAATGCCTGTGGAAAAACCTTCAGTTCTGCAAACGAGACCGCAGTTATGGTTGCTCATGCAGCTCCCATGGAATTCTTGGCTCTGTGATTCGCAGATCCTCGCCTCCGCCACATTAATCATCGTTTCTTCATTAACTGCACACGCACAAATACATATAACTCAACATGCATTAACTACATAACAAAGCTAGAGATATATAAAAAAAACTTACATGAAACTAAGAGAAAGAGAAGGAGGAGTAAGATGCTACTGCTGATTTTCTCCATCAATATCGTATATGATTTATGCATATGCATGCTTTGTACATCCAGATTTATAAAGGCATCAATGGAGAAAAAAACATGGATCATGTGAGTGAAGATTGATACTCTTCACACATGTAACCCATTTTTACTCTTCATCAATCAAAACACTCCAAATTTGCTTCTCTTTTTTTAAAGAACATATTTATAAAATTTTAACTAAATATATATTAATAATAACTTAATAAGTATCTATTTAGTATAAAAAAACTAATTCCGCAATGTTACATTCCCTTTTTCCATTTGTTAATTCATATTTATAACAACAGTTTACTTTAGCTAGTTGTTAATTCATAATTATCATACAAAAATAATTCCACAATCTTATATTCACTTTTTTCATGTATTAGTTAATATTTATTATAACACTTTACTTCAGATATTAGTTGTTAATTCATGTTTATCATAAAAATTTTAATTCCACAATGTTACATCACTTTTTTCATGTGTTAATTCACATTTATCATAAAATTTCACTTCAGATCTTAGTTGTTAATTCATGTTTATCATAAAAAATTTAATTCCACAATGTAACATTCAATTTATTCATGTGTTAGTTCATATTTATAATAACATTTAACTTCATGTATTAGTTTTAATTCATGTTTATCATTAAAATTCTAATTCCACAATATTACATTCATTTTTTTCATGTGTTAATTTTCACAATGGTACATTCACTTTATTCATGTGTTAATTCATTCAGATTGTCCTTAGTCCTTGTAACACTAACCATTGCCAAACCTTTGAAACACAAACGCACAACTTTTTGGTTTTACACATCACACACATGGTAACGGCCAAAGACTTCAACTCACTTACATAAGTTTATTTCACGTTAAAGCATATAAAATAAGGGGGAGACTATTTGCACACTTGGTGTGTAGATAGTTAGCCCAAAAATGGTTTTTTTGTCCTATATGCACACCATGCAGTGTCGAGTTGTGGCCAAAGCGCGACGTTTTGGTCCGGTCAACCAGACAAAGACTGACGGGTGTTTGACAGGTCTGTTGACCAGACCAAAACGCCGAGTTTTGGCCGCGTTTTGGTCCTATCAACCAGACACCCGGTCTGTCTTTTGTCTGGTTGACATGTAACGCCTCGTTCTTTCAGTATTTCTATTTTAGAAAACTCGTATTCGCCTTCTATCTTTAGAATCACAGTCGAAAAACGGATTAAAAAAAGGTGACAACCGAAGCATTTCGCGTTTTTACAAAACAGACGCGCGAACACGACGACAACGGCTACCGGTACTGTAACGCCTCGTATCTTCGTATTTCTATTTTAAAAATGTTCATATTCGTATTCTAATTTTAGAAACCTTACATTCGTATTTTAATTGTAATCTCACAATTCAAGGCGTTAATCATAATAAAATTCATATTTTATACATATTTTTTATTCACACAACCAATCATTTAAATACGTATTTATACGCAAACCGACACTATTCATACGTATAAATACTTATACGTACATCCTCAATACTTGAATTATACTTTTATACTTTTTATATACTCAATTACATAATATATACTTAACAAATACCAAGAAATATATCAATCACCTTTTCCACCTCTTTTCTTCTCCAATCACCTTTTCCACCTCCTTCAATCATCTTTCCACCTCATCAATCCTCTTCCACTTTTTTTAACCAATCATATTTCACCATTTTCCACCTTCTTTACCTATAAATACCAACCCCCTTCTACCATTTTCTTCACACCATTCTTCTCTCTATCTCTCTAGTTCTCTCAATCTCTCTAAATCAAGAATTCTAAGAATTCTAAAAGAACATCAAGTGTTCAAACCATTCTTCTCTCTTCGTAGTATGCTATGTGGTTGCAGCTTAGTCTGATCTTCCACATCAGAAACGGGGATTCTTTTGATAGTTTTGTTTACGGAAGAATTGTACCGCTTATAGGCTTGAAGTTTCCAACCTTCAACTCGTCACGGGATTACCAAAGGAACAACTTTGAGAAACCGTGAGTATACTCGCAACCCCCTTTTTCGTTTACCACTTTTTGGGGTGTAACATGTTATTTACAAACTTACACACAAACTTTATCATGATACATAAACATTCCTATTACACGCATGCTTATTTGATTACTTGATACTTTAAACTTGGGTGAAACTTTATGTGTTGAACTTATCATTAACTTCGTACGAGCCTAACCATGACATATGTAGCGCTATAGGATTGACGCCCCGCCCGTTAGACTTGGGGTTATGTCATGCAGCATCTCGCGTCTCTTTTGGGTTGATATGTTAGATACATGCCATGTTTATTGTTTATCTTGTATCAAGAGCTTGCCACATGGAATTGTTTAAACTTATCTTTTGATACGTATGTACCAAACTTGTATACTCGCCTTTGCTTTTGCATTGAATTGTATTTTAAACATGTTACAGGTTGATGATGACGATACTAGGAAAAGAAGTAGCATTGATGCCTAGACACACATATAGACGTTTAGGTTTAATATGTTGTATCAATTTTGCTTACGTTGTTATGTACTTCGTTGAACTTGTTGTATTTGAATTTCCTGTAATGTTGACAATTTACTTTATGAAATGAAACCAGTTTATTAAATATTGTCACAAATAGCGTTATGAAGTCTCTTGCAATCTTCACACTTCGTCTCATCCCGATGTTTCCGCCATTGGTTGGGGTGTGACAGGTACTATCCTACTTATTTTTTTTTTAAAACTAAAATTTTAGTTTATGGCGTTACGAAGAGTTCGGATTTTTGGTAATGGGTTTCGTAGGAACTACGGGCCACTCAAACTCGTGGATTGGGCTTGTGGGCCTTGGGCCCAAGCCTAAAGCCCACTTAAATCAACCATAACCCTAGTTGTATAAAAGACTAATTATCATCTTCAACCTTTTTTTATAAAAACCCTAAGCTAAACATGCGTACACTCTCCTGCTCCTTCATCTTCTTTTTTTTATAAACCCTAGCCCCATCTTCAACAAAGAACTCTGTCTCTCTCTCATTCATAGTTGCAGGCAACATCACACTCACACAAAACCCTTATACAACTCAGATATTCATACAGGACTCAAGCCAAACACCCTCCCGGTTACCCTCACCTGCTCAGATGAAGACCACCGGCTGAACAACGGTGACCGGCGACCTCCGGCGCCCCCTTCTTCTCTGACGCGACACCACTACCCCTTCATCTTCTCCGGTCGGGTTTCCGACAGACACCATCAACCACCCCCCCTGTTCTTGACTAATTGAACCGCCGACCACCACCCCTCTGGTGGTGGCACACAGCGACGCGAGAGAGAGAGAGGAACGAGGAGAGAGAGAGGAACGAGGAGAGAGAGACGGAACAACAGCGCTATTGACGGCGGCAGCGGCGGCGTCAATTTTGCGACGGCCGACCGCTATTGACGAGTTGACGGTGATGGTGGTTCAGCCGAGCTGGGTTCAGATCCGGTACAGATTCGGGTGTAATCTCAGCTCATACTTCAAGTGTTCTCGAGTCAGTCACAGGAAAACGAGGTACGAGTTATGGTTATTCGGTTCAGCCGCAATTCAAACTTGGTTCTGTTCGTTTTAGTTCGATTTCTAGTTCACAAGCTTCGGGTTCACGTTAGCAATTCTGGTATTTCGGGTTCAGACTTGGGTTTGAATTATGTTCATATTTCGGGTCGGTCAACGCTGGTCAAAGCAAGTCAACGCGGTCAAAGGTTCGGTTCGGGTCAACAACTTCGGGTCGGTCAGCGGCTCAGTCAACGGATCAGCTCAGTTTATTTCGGGTTTCGTGGTCTCAGTTTCGTTTCGGCCAACAATAGTCAACCGGTCAACTAACGGGTCAACGACTCGTTCGAGATTCGGTACAATTTAACAATGCTAATTTTGTCATTATTTTGTATATATACATTACTTTAAACTTTGAATCGATACAATTAGTACATTCTTTTATTTAATGAGAATCCTTTTATATGTTGTTGTATTTGTTGAGTTTTGACAAATATATCGACAACTTGTATTGTCGGGATCGTCCAAAAACAGAGGAAACTCTGCCCGATTTTCGTTAGAATATATATACATATGTATTTTATAGTCGAACCATCAATAAAAACGTATCGAAACTCTAATGAAGTTATAGAGTAAATATAAATGAATATATTATTTTATGTCGACCCTTTTTATAACTTCCAACGCTCTAATTCTTTACTTATGCGAGAACGAGACTCGTGTTCTTCAAGAACTGAAAGGTTACCTCGGTGTCCCATCCTTCAACTCTTCAACTCTCCACGGGACATGTAATGCGTTGCGAAACAGTGAGCATACTCGACCCCTTTTTACGCTTTATGCACTTTTTGGGCGTAACATGTATTAATTAACAAATCCACTTGTACACTCAAACCTACGCAATTATGCATTCCAACAAACACGTTATTCGTTATACTTAGGATGTTTATACATGATAGCTTCAACTTGTGTTTCCATGCTATTCGTCGTGTTTAGATTGTTTATGCATGTCAGTTTTAATTTGTGCATTCATGCTATTTGTTATGTTTAGATTGTCTATGTATGCTAGTTAGGACGTGAATACAAAGTTGCCATGTTAGATTGAAGCAAACTTTTGTACTTATACTTTCATTCAAACTTGTATGCTCGCCAGTGCTTTTGTACTGATCCATGCTTTTAATACATGTTGCAGGATTGTGACAGATGAATCCAGTAGGATTGCCTAGAAACGCATTTAAACTTTATTGCTCGTTGTCAAGGTTTAAAAAAACGGAAACGAGTATCGAGGCGTTTTCCCTTCGAGGCGCGAGGCGTAAGTATTGAGGCGGAACGAGGCGGAACGAGGCGTAAGTCCGAGGCGGTATTAATAAATAAATATTAAAATTATATATATCATAAAATAATAAATACTTAACATCAAAAAATGACTTTTCTCATCAAATCATCAGTTAAAAACATAAAAAAGGATTCAAGTTTCATCAAATACTTAACATAAAAAAACATAACACGATCAATTAAAAGCAAGTATCTTGACCAATAAAAAGGAATTGTGTGAAATAACAAGGATACTTATTATGGTTTGTTTTATGCAATGTTTTCAGGACCGGACCGGAGGTCGACCCGGTCGTCTTACGTGGTCAAAGGTCGAACCGGTCCGACCAGTTCGACCGGATTTAAGACCCGGATTACGTCACATAATAAATCTTTTATGTTGTAAATTGTAAGTTCTTGAACTTATAAAGTGTTGTATGGTTAGAAAAAAAAAGTCCTGCAAAAGGTTTACAATTAAAAATACTGGATTGCTAGTACTATCATTTATAAAGAAAAAAAAACCATGTGCTTATAATGAGACAATACCACCAGTCCAACCATAAAAAAAAAACCATGTGCTTATCTGACAATACCACCAGTCCAACCATCACAAATATCTTTTCCTATTTCAACTCTTCCTCCCTCCCTACAAACAACAGCAAAACAACGCAACCATCACGCAGCAGTACAGCACCGTTGTCTTCATCTCTCTATTGCCGGCCAACCACCCATCTCGACGGCTATCGTCTTTTCCGGCCAACCACGCAGCAGTACAGCAGTACAGCACCGTTGTCTTCCTCCCTCCCTAAAAAATGTACGTACGCCTCGCCATATTCGTACCGCCTCGGATCTGAAACTTACGCCTCAGTCAGCTGAGGCGTCCGTATAATTTCTGCACCTGAGGCGCCGCCTCATATGCGTTTTTCCTCCGTTTCGAACTGAGGCGCGCCTCAGTACGACCGCCTCGGCCGTTTTTTTAAACCATGCTCGTTGTATTGTAATTTACTTTCAATCCTGTTGTATTCTGGTTCCAATACTTGTAATAATTCATTATTTTAATGAAATGAAATATAATTATTTGAATACTTATTGTGCATTATTTATTTTAAATTTGTTATATTCTAGATCAAACCATGTAAAATGTAAACGTTAAATACTTGACACAAATAGCGTTATGAAGTCTCGAGCAATCTACGCACTTCGTCTCATCCCGATGTTTCCACCATCGGTTGGGGTGTGACAGATTGGTATCAGAGCCATAACTATAGGGAATTAGGTAGAATTGCCATGTTCGACCTAGTCTATAGTCTAAGTACCAAAACTCGACCATTTCAAATTCTTGCTTGATATGTAGTTCTTCCTCTTTGCTTCTACCTCTCCTTTTGTCTAAATAAACGATGCGTCTTTTCTAAGACATTTCACACAATACATACTTGAAGATACTCATATTTCACAATCGAAACGCTCACTAGAATATGGGTGATTCCCGCCTTTGGTGATGAATTTCAATCCACCTTACATTTTATTTTGCACGAAATTTCACTATCAAGTTAGGAGTGATATCCGTATCTTGGTGGGAACTTCCATTTCATACTCTAGTGGTTCCTTATTGACGAGTCGAGGTTTTATCTTGTTTCGTTCAATAAACCACATTTTGGGGACGAAATTGTCAAGCTAGGATTGATATCCACACCTTGGTGACTGGTTCCACTCTTCGATTTTCAATCTCGCCAAAGTTTCGTATTTTCGATCAAATTAGGGACATGTACTAACTGTAACGGTAAAATACCGTTAATCGCCTGGCGACGAGAGTATTATGCCTATTAGGCCAAAGCATGTCTCCCTGATTCGAAAGGACTTGCGATGCACTTTGGAATAGTCGAAGCTTCTAAACCTGAAGCACTCCAATACTTATCAAGCCTCTCTTTTATATTAACTTAACTTTTATGCGATTTAATACTTGTTACCTAATCATCATTTTACACAATAAATTAATACACGCCTACTAATACGTTATACTTGATTCGGGATTACTGGACATTCTTTATGTGATAAACTGGTCATTAACTTCGGATGAAGCCATACCTTGACATATGTAGTGCTTGTGAAGCACTATAGGAGTAGCGCACCGCCGCATGGATTTGTGGTAATGTCAAGACATTCTTTCATACATTACGGATCTTTTCATAGCAATGAAATGATGACATGTGCTATGATTAGATGACGCTTTATACATTACGGATCTTTTCATAGCAACGAAATGATGACATATGCTATGATTAGATGATGCTTTATACATTACGGATCTTTTCATGGCAACGAAATGATGACATGTGCCATGATTAGATGGCGCTTGCGTTAAACGTTGGGTTGACATTTTGTCATTAACTTTGATCAGGCCGCACCTTAACATATATAGCGCTTGTGTAGCTCTATAGGAGTAACGCCCTCCGCATGGACTTGCGGTCATGTTAAGTCATTCATACATTCATACATACTAGTGAGATCACATGCCAATAATGCGTTAATCTAGTTAACTAAAATATCTCATGTGGACTATTCAAATAATTTAATCATACTCATACATATACTTCCACCTTATGACCTCTCTCATACTTAAATACAATCATGCATGCATACTTAAAATCCTATATGCTATCGTTATCACTTGTAATATGTTAATATACCCTCACCCGCACACTACTAGTACAAACTATGCGGACCATGCACAAACCAAAATAATCATGGATGCATACGGGATTATATTGGTAGATGCATGAAAACCATGGTAAGTTCTACTGTGTATCATAACACGGAACGTAACATGACATTGAATAGCGAAACAGACGTAATATGGTAGGAACATGGTGGATACGCCACTGGTACTTCCTATATATAAGTGTTCCTACCATACTACCAAACTTTCGTAAAAACGTGCCATGAGAAATTCGGTTTTCCCCTATCTATATTGAATACAACCTTTGATAACTAATAACCTACTTCTTGGTTACACCCAAAAACACTTCAAGAATGCAATCCTTCCCAAGGTCTTCCTCTTGAATAAATTTCGGGATGAAATTTCCTAAAGTAGGGGAGACTGTAACGCCCAGTTCTTTCAGTATTTCTATTTTAGAAAACTCGTATTCGCCTTCTATTTTTAGAATCACAGTCGAAAAATGGATAAAAAAGGTGACAACCGAAGCATCTCGCGTTTTTACGAAACAGACGCGCGAACACGACGACAACCGCTACCGGTACTATCCTACTTATTTTTTTAAAAAACTAAAATTTTAGTTTATGGCGTTACGAAGAGTTCGGATTTTTGGTAATGGGTTTCGTAGGAACTACGGGCCACTTAAACTCGTGGATTGGGCTTCTGGGCCTTGGGCCCAAGCCTAAAGCCCACTTAAATCAACCATAACCCTAGTTGTATAAAAGACTAATTATCATCTTCAACCTCTTTTTATAAAAACCCTAAGCTAAACATGCGTACACTCTCCTGCTCCCTCTTCTTCTTCTTCTTTTTATAAACCCTAGCCCCATCTTCAACAAAGAACTCTGTCTCTCTCTCATTCATAGTTGCAGGCAACATCACACTCACACAAAACCCTTATACAACTCAGATATTCATACAGGACACAAGCCAAACACCCTCCCGGTTACCCTCACCTGCTCCGATGAAGACCACTGGCTAAACAACGGTGACCGACGACCTCCAACGCCCCCTTCTTCTCTTATGCGACACCACTACCCCCTTCATCTTCTCCGGTCGGGTTTTCGACAGACACCATCAACCACCCCCCGTTCTTGACTAATTGAACCGCTGACCACCACCCCTCTGGTGGTGGCACACAGGGCTGCGAGAGAGAGAGAGAGAGAGGAACGAGGAGAGAGAGACGGAACAGCAGCGCCATTGACGGCGGCGTCAATTTTGCGACGGCCGACCGCTGTTGACGAGTTGACGGTGATGGTGGTTCAGCCGAGCTGGGTTCAGATCCGATACAGATTCGGGTGTAATCTCATCTCATACTTCAAGTGTTCTCGAGTCAGTCACAGGAAAACGAGGTACGAGTTATGGTTATTCGGTTCAGCCGCAATTCAAACTTGGTTCTGTTCGTTTTAGTTCGATTTCTAGTTCACAAGCTTCAGGTTCACGTTAGCAATTCTGGTATTTCTGGTTCAGACTCGGGTTTGAATTATGTTCATATTTCGGGTCGGTCAACGCTGGTCAAAGCAAGTCAACGCGGTCAAAGGTTCGGTTCGGGTCAACAACTTCGGGTCGGTCAGCCGCTCAGTCAACGGATCAACTCAGTTTATTTCGGGTTTCATGGTCTCAGTTTCGTTTCGGCCAACAATAGTCAACCGGTCAACTAACGGGTCAACGACTCGTTCGAGATTCAGTACAATTTAACAACGCTAATTTTGTCATTATTTTGTATATATATACATTGCTTTAAACTTCGAATCGATACAATTAGTACATTCTTTTATTTAACGAGAATCCTTTTATATCTTGTTGTATTTGTTGAGTTTTGACAAATATATCGACAACTTGTATTGTCGGGATCGTCCAAAAACAGAGGAAACTCTGCCCGATTTTCGTTAGAATATATATACATATGTATTTTATAGTCGAACCATCAATAAAAACGTATCGAAACTCTAATGAAGTTAGAGAGTAAATATAAATTAATATATTATTTTATGTCGACCCTTTTATAACTTCCAACGCTCTATTTCTTTACTTATGCGAGAACGAGACTCGTGTTCTTCAAGAACTGAAAGGTTACCTCAGTGTCCCATCCTTCAACTCTTCAACTCTCCAAGGGACATGGAATGCGTTGCGAAACAGTGAGCATACTCGACCCCTTTTTACGCTTTATGCACTTTTTGGGCGTAACATGTATTAATTAACAAATCCACTTGTACACTCAAACCTACGCAATTATGCATTCCAACAAACACATTATTTGTTATACTTAGGATGTTTATACATGATAGCTTTAACTTGTGTTTCCATGCTATTCGTCGTGTTTAGATTGTTTATGCATGTCAGTTTTAATTTGTGCATTCATGCTATTCGTTATGTTTAGATTGTCTATGTATGCTAGTTAGGACGCGAATACAAAGTTGCCATGTTAGATTGAAGCAAACTTTTGTACTTATACTTTTATTCAAACTTGTATGCTCGCCAGTGCTTTTGTACTGATCCATGCTTTTAATACATGTTGCAGGATTGTGACAGATGAATCCAGTAGGAATGCCTAAAAACGCATTTAAACTTTATTGCTCGTTGTATTGTAATTTACTTTCAATCCTGTTGTATTTTGGTTCCAATACTTGTAATAATTCATTATTTTAATGAAATGAAATATAATTATTTGAATACTTATTGTGCATTATTTATTTTAAATTTGTTATATTCTAGATCAAACCATGTAAAATGTAAACATTAAATATTTGACACAAATAGCGTTATGAAGTCTCGAGCAATCTATGCACTTCGTCTCATCCCGATGTTTCCGCCATCGGTTGGGGTGTGACATGACAGGACCAAAACACGGCCAAAGCTCGGCCTTTTGATCTGGTCAACACACCCTTCAGACACCCGTCAGTCTTTTGTCTGATTGACCGGACCAATACGCCTGGCTTTGGTCACAGCTCGACACTGCAGGGTGTGCATATAAGACAAAAAAAAACCCTTTTTGGTGTGCATACATGCATTTGGGTGTGCCAATAGGTACACCCTAAAATAATTGCTAAAGTAGCCCATGGTTGTCCTATCACTAAATTGTAAGACCCTTACTAATATTTAAAGATTTCCGTATAATTATCGATAATTAAATGTGTAATTAAGACTACACATACTTATAAAATATGGGTTTATTAAAACTTTTACAAATTTAAAATAATACAACATGATGTGATTGAGTTCGTCGTTTAAAAAAAATAACGACGAAACGTTGTGTGGAAGCATGTATCTTGATCGTGTTCGGTTCTTCATCGAGCTTGATCTTCATCCGGGACATCTTGGTATTCACCTATAATCAAAACCAACTTAAAAGTTAGTTTTGATAGTTAAATAACAAGTTTAAACAAGTCCAGATTTCAAAATAACAAAATTTATAAAATTTGCCAGCTCTTAAGCCTGTCGCGGGTCGCGACAGGTTTGGCCTCGGCCTTCGCGGGGAGCGACAACTTCTGTCTTCTCCGTCGTGGGGCGCGACGGACACATTTCGACAGAAAGTTTGTTTCATTTAGCTGCATCTGCCCAGCTCCATTTTCACTAACTTATTATGCACAAAAATGTGCATAACTTTCAATTTACAAATTCATTTTACCCGATTCTTTTTCCTATGGGATCGTAATTTGATCCTCCATCGCATGGAGTTAAAATCCGACGTCTGAACTCATAAGATATTGGATTTCAAGCCCTCGGCTTGAAATTACTTTATAAAGAGTTTTGATCCATTCAAGTTTAAAACCACCAACTTGTTACTAAATAATCAAATTACTTACACCAATGTATTTAACTTAAAATTCTTAGCTCGGGGTTTGAATATTTTGTTTTATGAATTACGCGTCTAGTTCATAAGCGATGCGCATAAATCCATTTTGACCCGTTTAGCGGATTTTTTGTATTTAAGCATTGACTCGCTCTTCCCCCTTTACACTTCGAATTCCCATATCTAAATAACTATTTATAATCCACCACAACTATTTTTGTGGTGGATTTAACATAATGAACCCATTACCCTAAATTTTACCCTTCGGTTAGTCATTTCACGCAAATGACCCGTTTTTAGCATTCTGTGATACTTGGAATTGTGTTATGCCCCCACCGCATCGCAGCGGGTGTGGTAAATCTAGTTTTAAATGAAACAAAATGTTCCATTACAAATTTTGATTTTAATGTTAATGAGATGATTATGCTTATTAAATCAAAATTGATTTAAACTTATTTAGTTAAATCAAATTTGTTTTAAACTTATTATTAGTTACTGAATTTAAATTTTAATTTAAATTAAACTCGAATATAATTTCCTACTATATATAATTTGATAAAAAATTATAATTATTTGATAAGTTAGGAAAGATATAAATATTATATTTGTTTTTAATCTTAATGACACACATACATATTTTAATCAAATTTTGTCATAAGCAAATGATTAATTATGGAATTTGAATTAGAGTCAAAACCATTTACCACTTCAAAAAATTTAAATTAAAGATTGATAATTAATGAAAAAATTGGTTATTATATCTTTTAATGTTAATGAGACAATTACCCTTTTTAACATCAAATCTTAATTCATAATTAAGAAAATATTTAAATATATATTCAAGATTCAATGAGCAAACTTTAAACCACGTGGCACTTAATAGTCTAACTGAACACCAAATGGCTAAAGTTTGTTTTTATTTATTATAATGTATAGATATAGATAAATTTTAACGTCCGTATTGTGTTTTATACCTCAATTTCATGCATTTATACAATCATTTCACGTATATACACCTCAATTTCATTTATTTCCATGAAAAAATAATAGCCTAAGTTTGGTTTTGATTATTAGCCGAAATTAAACCGAACAGAAAGTCAACAATCTAATTGAATAAACCGAACTCATTTAATCAAAAAAAAAAATCGGATAATAAAATAGATTAACCGATGATTTTAATTTCGATTGAGTCTAATAACCGAACCGTGCACACCTGTTGTATCACGCGAGCACCCTTCTAGTGACTTTTAAAATACAATGTTTTATAAAGCACAAACGTACATGTCATCAAAGCTGCCTTACGGATTAGGGTATTTTTTTGGACAAGTGACATGGTTTACCTTTTCCCTCATTCTAATAACATAACACAACACGTTATAAAAATCCCAAATATAACGTCGCGAGGTGTCTACTTTAACCACGTTTAGATAAAAGTTTTTTTAGAAATCCAACAAGTCAAATATAATTAATTTCGTTTTATCGTGACGAACCAAACCGTAATCGCTCGAACAACATCGGTACCTTTACCGATATTATTGTTTATAGATTTCTCGACTTTAGGGTATAAGTTTCGTTGAAAATAAAGGCGTATTATCATTTAGTGTCCGTACGCTATATGTTCGATTGATATAATAAGGGTCCCCTTGTTCCCACGCATCCTATATCTTATTTTCACATCCCTAGTGTATACGGCCCGTATAGAATGTTTTTGAATAGGAAAATGCGCAGAGAATGTTTTTTTTTATTTTACTATATACGGCCCGTATATAGTTATATGAGCCGTATACACGTTTATACGATTTGTAAAACGTATACGGCTCAATGGAATTATTTTGGTAGGTTTTTGATGTTACCAAATGTATACGGGCCGTATAACTGTATACGACCCGTACATAAGGATGATTTTTCTAGTATCACGTTTTTTTCCAGTAAAAACACCATCATTCTAGGGTTTCTAAACTCTTCATCGTCTTTAACAACATTGATCGGAACACGCCGCTTAAATCGGAGCACAAGTAGAGTAACGTTACCGATCAGTCCGTTGATCGAGTAACTAGCAGAAGAACCCGACACAAACAAGTTCTCCACAGTTTGTTATTCAGATCTCTGTTCGGTCATTTTTCCAAATTACAACACACGATAACTTTCAACTTTATAGTGTGTGATTTGACCAGGAAATGATTGGAGGTGATTGCTACTTTTAATAAGCTGTCATAGTTGTCAAATTCGATTTCAACAAATCTTTTCCTTTTCCTTCAATTTCTATAACATTCTCCGTTAAATGAAGACGTGTCGGGTTCTTCTACTGGTATTTTAATGAAGTATTGAAGATTGAATGTGCAAACCCAACCGTTTTTTACTACGGAAATGGTGGCTATACGAAATACAAACCGCAACCGTTTTTTACTACGGAAACGGTGGCTATGCGAAATACAAACCGCAATCTTTTGTGACTATGGGAAACACAAGTTTTCAATTTCTAGAACATTCTATGGGAAACACAAGTCTGCTGTCATAGTTGTCAAATTCGATTTCAACAAATCTTTTCCTTTTCCTTCAATTTCTAGAACATTCTCCGTTAAATGAAGACGTGTCGGGTTCTTCTACTGGTATTTTAATGAAGTATTGAAGATTGAATGTGCAAACCCAACCGTTTTTTACTACGGAAACGGTGGCTATGCGAAATACAAACCGCAACCGTTTTTTACCATGGAAACGGTGGCTATGCGAAATACAAACCGCAACCGTTTTTTACTACGAAAACGGTGGCTATTGTAACACCCCAAAAACGGGTTTGGTAATCAAGCCACGTTAATAGTGACGACGGGTAAAATACCGTTAGTGGTAAAAATTAACCCGGTAAATATTAGGTTTTTTTTTATAAATTATCCTAATATTAAATAAAAGTTATACAAAGGCTTATGGATAAATAAAGTGTTTAAAAGGCCCGAGTTGACGGGACCTAAAATAAACTTAATCATAAATATTCCCGAACCCGCTAAGCTAACTAGGAATGTTTGACCCGGTTAATAAGAGGGAATATGGATTGTAAATAAGTAGGTTATAACCTACTTAATAATTAACGAAACAAGAGGGACCAAAGTTAGATATTTGGAAAAGATTATTTACTAAAATCAAAAACAAAACACTCACACACCTAGTGTGTTCGTGAACGACCAGGAGAAGGCTCCAAGGAGAGCCAAAACCCTAACTCCAACAAATCAACTAATTGAAGCTCAAATCAAGACCCAAATCGATGCATGAACACATATAAATGATCACCTAGTCGTGGGGATCACAAGGTATGTCGAATTTTAAGATTTGGTGATACTTTGAGATTATGATGAACAATCATAATCGAAATTCTGGAATGAATATGGAATCTATGAGTGCTATTGTGTTGAAATCTTTGTTTAGAAACAAACCCTAGTTGAAAACTTGGAGAATTGGTGTTAAAACTAGGGATTTGATAATTAACCTATTATGTGCTAAGTGGGTTTTGATTATGTAGTGAAGATGATGGTTTACACATGTTTAAAATCATCATAGTTGCTAGTAGAAACAAGATACTTGAACAATTTGCAAGTTTGAGTGTTGAACATACATGACTTGAGATGGGTTTTTATGATATGATGATGTTAGTGCCAAACTTGTGATTAGAATCATCATATTAGTTAATAAGACAAAGTACTTGAACAATTTAGGTGTTTGGGTACATAAATCATATTTACCATGAAATGGGTTGTTATATGATATAAAAGAATTGATGTTAAGATCGTGATATAGATGCTTGAAATCATGTTACCTAGTTGTAAAATGTGTAAAAACAATGTATGCACATTAGGTGTTTGTTAAAATGCCTAAATGAAAACTAAAGTGTTGAAATTAGAGTGAAAATGTGCAATGAATAAGTTGATAAGTCGATTGACCTTAAAAAGTCAAATCGACCAAGTGTATGATCGGATGGTAAATTCGATATAAGAAGAGTAGGATGGAATAGTCGTAAATGATTATGACTAACCTAACCATCTTACAATTACAATGATAGTTTGACGCTTGGCAAGCTAGGTGAAGGCTTGGGGAAGGAAGCGGGTCAAACGAAGCAAGAATGACGGAAAAGCATAACTCGGATGCAAGGTAAGTATAGCTTACACTAGTCTTATATTTCAGAATGTTCTCTTTTATGAATAAGATAAATACAAAATTGAGGTATGATGTTCCGGCGTGTAGACGTACGGAACAAGATAGTCGAGCATAATAAGAAACCATGTTGATGGTTTAAAAGGAGTTAAATCGGTAATTCGATCTTTTTATGACAAATGGAAAAAAATGAACTTTTGGAATGGTTACCTTATAGGGTAAACCAAAACAAACAATGAGGGTAAAACGGTAAATTGGTCATGTGTTGACCATTACTATTGGTTTCGAAAGACACGGTAGGACGTAAGCCATGATAGACTAAAAAATCGTTAAGAAACGATTAATAAGTGAAATGACCGCACGGTGTAAACCAGAGCGAGTCATGTAGATGAGATGGTAATAAATATCATCTCGCCAACAAAATCGGTCATTTAGACCAAATGGGTCAAAAGGTGAAGGTATCACCTTTTGACAATAACGACTAATGATTATTGTCGAGTTATATTATTTCAGGAGTAAATGTCAAATGGATACTAGCAACGCTAAGAATTTGCAATTATAAAAGCAAGGTATTAAAAACGGGTCAATATATTGGTCCGCGCCAGGTACGTGAAATAGTGTAACACTCATTTAGAACATGTGGTTCAGGGAGTGTTAAAAGTAGTCAACATAGACATTTGGTTACTTGATAAGTAAACCGAATGTTTTAAATAATGAACATTGCGTTTGGAAAGCTTAATGACTTTTCAAACAATATCATAAGTTAAAAGAGGGATTATGGGTCAAATATACTTTCAAAAGTCCTTCATCGTAAAGGGTTGGCTAAATGGACTAAAACGCCCTTAAAAGCTAAATTATACAAACGACCTTTAAGGGTAGTTTTGAAACGAGTGTTATGACCAAATTAATAATTAGAATAAGTATGTGAAGCGAAAGAGGTAAACTTTTGGTCAAATGTCTCTATATGAGTCTTTGTCGTAAGTTAGCAATCCGACGAGAAAAACTCGGATTATAAAGATCGCCTCATTAAGTCCACCACAAATATAGTTGTGGTGGAAGATTACTTGATAATAAATGTCATATTATAATGCTAGAATCAAATGAAAGTGTTTCATGCTCAAAATATGCCTAAATACCCTTAACGGGTCAAATTTCGTAAAAAGGTAATAAGCCGAAGCCATAAAAGCTTCAAAATTTATTAAGCCGGATGTCGGATTTTAACTCCATATGTTGGAGAATCAAATTACAAACACGTAGGAAGAAACGGTAGGTCAAACGGATAAGCGGTTTGAAAGATACGAAAGATTTCGTGTCAAATCACGGCAAAATGGAAAAGCTGAATGCAGGGGCCACCGTAAATTACGGTGTCCACCGTAATTTACGGTGGAGCTGAAAATGTTACGGTGGTTCTCTTCTGATTTACGGTGGAAGAATAAGGTTTCAGGGGATACCGTAAATTACTGTCACACCCCAACCGATGGCGGAATCATCGGGGCGCGGCACTGAGCGAAACAGATTGTCCAGAAGTTTCCATAACAACCATCATTACCATTCAATTTAAGCTATCATGTCCCATACCATGTCTCAAATAGTAAAACAAGTTATTACAGACAAAAACTAAACAAATACTCTGTTCCGACAACTCAGATTTTAGCATAACTAAATTATTCGTTGGTTTCTAGGACTCCAGTTCCTAGCTTCAATTTCATCACAGCCCGAGAAGCATATAAACAACCTAGGCACCTGTCACATACGTTAAAATAATGTCAATACATAAAATGTAAAGGTGAGCATACAAGTTTGATAATAGCATATAGAGTTCGAATTCGTTTACGCATAACCGGCACGTACACATAGTGAGATGAAGCACGTTAGTTATCGACATAGATCTATCGATACCAATGACTGCGGGTTGACTGCCCGAGGCAGTTCGCAATACACGATTACCACTGTAATCCATGCAAGTAAAAGATCCTTAACAACCCCCGTGGAAACGGGTGCTGAGTCCAAACTATAGTACTATCGTTGCTAAGGCAGGTAGACAGCATTCCATGTGTAAACATAACAAACAAGCATTCATAAGCCACGTATAACATGCGATTATGGTTAAGCGTTAAAATAGCTTGAGTAGTGTGATAGTTGTAGTTTGAATAGTTTGTAACGTATGTAACACCCAAAAGTGCTAGAGCAAAAAGGGTTCGAGTATACTCACAGTGATATGGATTGAAGGGAGCGCTTTACAGCGAGCACGATTAGCCTGAATAGATTCGGTAACGTAATGATAAGTGACGCGTAAAACAGTACAAGTGAGAGTGGGTAGGATGACGGATCGTGCGGATCAGTTATCCGTGAATAGAAGTCATCCGTGCGCATGACCCATCCGTACGGATGGTGATACGTGCGGATGGTGATGCGTGCGGACGGTGTTCCATCCGGATAGGTCATCCGTGCGTGTGACTGTCCGTGCGGGTGGCAACCCGTGCGGACGAGCTATGCGTGCGAACGACTTACCCGTACGGTTGGATTGCTTGCGTGGATGATTGTTCAAGTGGATTGTTTCTTCCTAAGATGTGTTTGTGTATGATGGCTTGTGCTTTGAAGTTTTCGTTGTAGCATTTTGAAAACACCAAAGTGTTTCTACCTTTCAAGCCTGCCGCGCGGACGGCGGTCCGTGCGTATGGTAGTCCGTGCAGGCAGCCCGTGCGCGCGGGCAGAGACAATCCGTCCGGATAGCCTGTCCGTGCGTACGGCTGGGCCGTGCGGATGAGGTTTGGCTGATTTTTCATTTTAAGGCCTTAGTATCTCATGATCCGAAGAGTAATCCATTCAGAGGTCGTCCGTCCGGATTGCTCGTTCGTCGATACTCAAACCTCGTTTAGAAGGTGGGTCCCAAGGGTAGTCCGTGCGGGTGGCAACCCGTGCGTATGACCTGTGCGTGCGGATGGTAACCCGTGCGCACAGCTTGTCCGTGCGGGTGGCTAGTCCGTGCGGGTAGCCTGACCGTGCGGACAACTGCTCTGGTTGTTCCGTTCGTCTACACTTGGTTTCTGTTGTCGTTTATCGAGACGCTCTGATTACGTGGCAACCACTTGGAGTTGTGTTCTCACCCGCGTGACTTGACCGGTTAGGAACCACCCTAACTCGGCCTGTCGGCGACTCAGAACGGTCGTCCCGGTTAACCCCGAAATCAGTTGTCTCTGGGTAGAATTCCAGATCTGGAGCTAGGGCATTACTATTGACGAGTAGAACTCTAGGACTGATCGGATTCGTACTGGTTTTAAGGGTAAAAGAAGAAGGAAACTTAGGTTTATTTCTTTCAACTCTTTTATCCTTAGAAAAGTCTAGATCTAGGTGAAATTTATTGTAAAAACTTGTAGAAATCGTTTAGATCTGAGATATTTTGGTGGAATGAGGCCTAGCATGAAGTTCTTACGAACTTCATGATGACGTCACCCATGATTACCTCAAATCCGGATGATTTCATGGTTAAAATTGAAGGTTCGAAAGATAGAAGTGTGTAGAATCGTGTGGTGATTAAAGATGTACAAGAATCAGTGCGAGATCTTACCTGGATTGAGAGAAATCTGAGAAAAGGTGAAGAATGCGTGTGGTTCGGACGTCACTTGCCAAAAGTGGAAAAAAAGTGGAGAGTGACCCGTGTATTTATAGGATGCCAAAAAGGGAAAGGATGAGCCGTGCGCATGGCGCGCACCCGGGCAGGTTATCCGCGCGGGCTGGCCATCCGTGCGGACTGGCAATCCGTGCGGATTGGCCATCCGTGCGGATGGGCCATCCGTGCGGATGCCACCACCTTGGGCGAGCTCGATGCGATGTTGATTCGGCTCGGATTTACGAGCGGTTTGATAGGGTTTCCTAATTCAAATTACTTTCAGTCCCAACTACTTCTTATACGGTTCGATTCGGGATTCGAGTTCGGGTTTGATCATATTCGAGTTAGACTTCGAGTTCGGTTGGGTTCGCTTGATTTATACAACATGAAGTAACATAAAAATAACATGCACAGGTAACACGTAAGGCACACACACATATAACCGCAAGTAAGATACATAGTTCGAGTTACGATTTGGTGTCGATTTGATTTGCTTGCTTGATTAACTTTATCGCATTGTTACTTCCTATCGTTCACAGTCGTAGGTCGATTGAAAATACGATTAGTAGGCTTGATTATTGTAATGTACGACAATTACTCCACATAATCTAAATATCATACAAACAATTCTACAAGTCACGTCGCGCGAAATCGGTCGTTGACTTTGACCTTGACTTTGACTTTCACTTGTGAAAACACGGGGTGTTACAGCCTCCCCTTGTTTAGGAAATTTCGTCCCGAAATTAAGCTGAAGCTGTAACTAGTTCGTGAATCACAGGTGAGAGTCCTTCGTTTGGATTATGGAAAATCGTCAAATTAACCAGGATTTCACGGTTAAAATCGGCTGATTTTGGATATGCTGAGCGAATATGCATGATCTAAAACCTATAAAGTTTCAGATTTTAATTTGAAGTCGTTTGGAAGAAGTTCGAATTATTGTAGGTCCGGATTCGTCTCCGATCCGATTGCGTAAAAACATGTTCAACGTGCGAAATCCGCGAACGTGCGTGACTAAACACAATCGTAATGGTGTCAAATCGATCCTACAAGTGGTATCTGAGCAGGTTGCTCGATTGCGATGATCAAACATGCTTAGATTTGAGCTATTTCTTCGTCTTCGCAGGGTCGGTTTTGGGCCTGACTCGATCACGTAACCGACCGTGCAACGTGCGAAATCAGTACACTTTCGTTATTGAACATACAAAAATGCATAAATAATCGTGATTCAATAGATCCGTTTGACGTGCACAAGCTCCAAGAATCGTGTTTTGCCTTTGTTTCTCTACTTTCTCTTTCTAGTTTCTCTTATTTCGATCTTCAATCTACATTAGTTTCGGCGGTTTCTGTTGGCTTCCATACATATTATCATATTTCAAATTCTCTGAAATCTTTCTCGAATACTCTCTATTTACAATACTGCCACCTTGCCTTACTTAGCTGGACGTTGCTTCTTCGTTAAACAGCTGTGGATACTTTGCCTTCATGTCGCTTTCGAGTTCCCAAGTGAACTCCGCGCCTTGTTTGCCTTCCCACCGGACTTTCACAATAGGAATGCGTGAGCGCCTGAGTTCTTTGGTTTGGCGATCCATGATTTCGACAGGCTTTTCCACGAAGTGTAATGTTTCGTTCACTCGTAAATCACCTAGAGGAACATGTACGGCTGGTTCGTAGATGGTCTTTCGGAGGTTTGACACGTGGAAGATCGGATGGACATTGTTAAGTTCTTCCGGTAACTCAAGTCTGTAGGCGACTTTTCCGATCCTTTCTAGAATCTTAAAAGGTCCCACATACCGAGGCGCAAGTTTCCCCTTTTTGCCGAATCGGACTACACCCCTCCAAGGCGATACCTTTAGAAGTACGTAGTCACCCACGCCGTACTCACGGTGCTTGCGCTTTTTATCGGCGAGAAGCTTCTGTCTATCTCGAGCCTTCGCTAGATTGTCCCGAATTTGGAAGATTTTGTCTGTCGTCTCTTGTAGCAGTTCCGGACCGGTTAGTTGCGGGTGACCGATCTCGTGCCACACAATAGGCGACCGACATCTTCTCCCGTATAAGGCCTCGAAGGGTGCCATCTGGATGCTAGCCTGGTAGCTGTTGTTGTACGAGAATTCGACTAACGGAAGGTGTCTATCCCAATTACCACCGAAGTCTAGAACACATGAACGGAGCATGTCTTCAAGCGTACGAATCGTTCTTTCACTCTGACCGTCAGTTTGGGGGTGGAACGCAGTACTTAGATTAAGCGTTGTACCGAGTGCCGTTTGAAACGTTCCCCACAATCGCGAAGTGAATCGAGCATCGCGATCAGAGATGATGTCACGAGGCGTCCCATGTCGACAAATGATCTCGTCAGTGTAGATTCGGGCTAATCGTTCCACCTTATAGTCTTCTCGTATCGGCAGAAAATGGGCTGATTTAGTCAAACGGTCAATAATAACCCAAATGCTGTCGTGACCTGATGACGTAGTTGGAAGCTTGGTTACGAAATCCATAGCTATGCTTTCCCACTTCCACATAGGGATTGGAGGTTATTCGAGCAAGCCAGAGGGTCGTTGATGTTCGGCCTTGACTCTAGCGCAGGTTAGGCATTTTCCGACGTAGAGAGCGATATCCCGCTTCATACTTGGCCACCAGTACCTATATCGGAGGTCATGATACATTTTGTCAGCTCCGGGATGAATAGAGTATCGGGATTTGTGGGCTTCGTCCATGATGATTTGTCGCAGGTTGGTTCGCTTGGGAATCCAGATTTTGTCTAGGAAATGGAATATTCCGTTTGATTTGCTCACCAGTTGGGCTCCGTCGTGGTAGATTCTCTCTTTCTTCAGGGTGCGCTCGTTGAAACATGCATGCTGGGCGTCGCGAATAAGAGCTTCGAGATTGTGCTGGGCTTGAACATTTCGAGTGCTAAGCAGATAACTCCGTCTGCTGAGTGCGTCGGCAACAACATTTGCTTTGCCTGGGTGATAACGAATCTCGCAGTCGTAGTCGTTGAGAAGTTCTACCCATCGACGTTGACGCATATTTAGTTCCCTCTGATTAAAAATATGTTGTAGGCTCTTATGATCGGTGAAGATCGTACACTTGGTACCATACAGGTAGTGTCGCCAAATCTTTAATGTAAAGACAACTGCGCCTAGTTCGAGGTCGTGGGTTGTATAGTTCTTCTCGTGGATTTTGAGCTGGCGGGATGCGTAAGCAATAACCTTGTCTCGTTGCATTAAGACACAACCGAGACCAAGGTTAGAAGCATCACAGTAGACAATGAAATTATCATTTCCGTCGGGTAGTGTGAGAACAGGGGCATTGCAAAGCATGTATTTGAGGGTTCGAAAGGCAGACTCTTGTTTGGTTCCCCAGAAAAAGGGCTGGTCTTTATGAGTGAGTGAGGTAAGTGGTACAGCAATCTTCGAGAATCCGTTGATAAATCGTCGATAATAGCCCGCCAGCCCGAGAAAGGAGCGGACTTCAGTCGGGTTCTTAGGCGTAACCCAGCTCTTAACAGCTTCAATCTTCGCAGGATCGACGTGAATACCCTGACTATTTACGATGTGACCCAGAAACTGAACCTCCCCTAACCAAAATTCGCATTTGGAGAATTTGGCGTAGAGTTGATTCCCCTGGAGTAACTCGAGAACCAAACGTAGATGCTGCGCGTGTTCGGCTCTCGTTTTTGAATAGATCAAGACATCGTCGATGAACACGATGACGAAGCGGTCAAGATACGGTTTACACACTCGATTCATCAGATCCATGAAAACTGCTGGAGCGTTTGTTAGGCGAAAAGGCATGACAACAAATTCATAATGGCCGTAACGAGTGCGAAACGCTGTTTTGGGTATATCCTCCTCATGTATTCGCAGCTGATGATATCCGGAACGCAGATCGATCTTCGAGAAACACGTAGCGCCTTGTAGTTGATCAAACAAATCGTCGATTCGAGGCAGAGGATAGCGATTCTTGATAGTCAACTTATTCAATTCCCGGTAATCGATGCACATCCGGAACGTCCCATCCTTCTTTTTGATGAAAAGGACTGGAGCGCCCCACGGAGAGGTGCTCGGGCGAATAAAGCCTTTTTCAAGCAGTTCCTGGAGTTGGGTTGAGAGTTCACGCATTTCAGACGGCGCGAGTCGATAAGGAGCTCTGGCGATAGGATTAGCTCCAGGAATAAGGTCAATGCGGAAATCAATATCACGCTTGGGAGGTAGTCCGGGAAGATCCTCTGGAAAGACTCGAGGAAATTCTCGAACCACTGGAACGTCTTTCACTTTCTTCTTCTCTTTCTTTTCCTTCTCCGCTGCAACGACATGAGCCAAGAAGGCCCTGTACTCCTTACGGAGATACTTGCTGGCTTGTAGGCACGATATAAGTTTGAGACCCTTCGAAGTAGTATCTCCATAGACGCACAATGAATCCCCGTTGGCGAGCGAAAAACGAATCATTTTATCGAAGCACACAACTTCGGCATGGTTTTCGCGAAGAAAGTCCATGCCTATTATGACGTCAAAACTTCCTAGTTGCATTGGAATGAGATCGATTGAGAAAATGTGATTGTTAAGTTCGAGCGTGCAATCACGAATAACAGAGTTTACAGCGACGGTTCTTCCAGTAGCGACTTCAACTTCGAATGCAGAGGAGAGTCGAGAACGCTTACGATTAAGGAGTTTCTCAAATTCGAGTGACACAAAGCAATTATCGGCTCCAGTATCAAACAAACATGAAGCATAAATACCATTCACAAGGAACGTACCATTGACCACGTTGTTGTCGGCCTGGGCTTGACGTACGTTGAGATTGAAAGTTCTGGCACGTGCGGCCTGTTGCTGCGGCGGTTGCTGCTGTGGCTGCTGCTGTGGCTGCTGGGGTTCTTGTTTCACCACCCTGTTTGGGCACACATTGGCGAAGTGATTCGGGTCGCCACATGTGAAGCATGCTCTGGCCTTGACTGCTGGTGCCGGAGGAGCTTGTTGACCCTGTGGGGCAGCGAGTAGAGCTTGATTTGCAGGAGCTTGACGAATACGACAGTTAGCAGTAAAGTGGCCGTAGACGTTGCAATGAGCACAGAAGCGGCATTGGATAGCAGTCGGGTGATGATAGGTGCAAGTAGGGCAGAGTGGATGTGGTCCAGTATATGCACGCTTTGCAGGCGGTGCATTGGCCACAGGTGCCGCCACTTGACGCTGTTGGGCAGGTACAGCCTGAACTGGTGCAGCAGTGATCGCACAGTTCTTGTTGGTGGAGTTGCTTTTCCTCTTGTTCTTTCTCTTGTTGCTTGATGGCGTGGGTTCAGCAGTTGGTGTAGCAGTAGTGGCTTGATGCAGATGCTTGGAGGTCTTATCCCACATCCCAGCTTTGACCCTTTTGTCATTGATCTCAGCGGCCAGCAGATAGGTTTCTTCGATCGTGGTAGTCTTAGCCGCTTGCACGAAATCAGCAACGCAGTCGGGCAAAGCTCGGATGTACTTCTTGATGGTGATCTCAGGAGTCTTGACTTGATCAGGACAGATAATGCTGAGTTGTTTGAAACGAGCGGTAAGACCAGCATTGTCTCCATCCTTCTGATGTATGTGCCAGAATTCATCTTCAAGCTTTTTTCGTTCGTGAGGAGGGCAGAATTCCTCCAGCATTACTTCCTTGAGCTCATCCCACGACAACCCGTAAACTGCATCATTCCCTCTCTTGTTCCTCTCGGCCGTCCACCAGTCCAAAGCACGGGACTGAAAGACGCCGGTAGCGTTCAGAGTCCGAAGGTCATCAGGGCAACCACTTTGTCGCAGGGTAACCTCGATAGAGTCAAACCAGTGGAATAGAGCAGTAGGACCTCCTTCGCCTGTGAATTCTTTCGGCCCACACGTTTTGAACTGTTTGAAGCTGAAAGGTCTTGCGGCAGCTTTTGGACCCTCAGTCCTTGATTCCTCAGATGATTTGCTGGCATTCTCATAGACATTACTTACAGCTTTGGCTACACTTTTCGCGATGATAGAGGCAAGACGTTTGTCTCTCCTTTCTCGACGAGAAAGAGGCGTTTGGCGCGATCCGGACGACATTGTCTGCAATAGACATCGCCACGGAACTCAACACATGTATTCGAATCTCACCTCACACGTTTATCACTACTAAAGCTCAGTAACACGTACCAAGTGAATGTATATATATAGTCACAATTCACATAACCGTACAAAATCATTCAATACATGGAGCACATAGTCACTTAGGGCACAGAATCACAGAAGCACATAATCACAATACTTCCTAAACATGTAAGCACATCAGCAAGAACCTATATATTCTTAGTTGCTAAGGTATTCGGAAAACAGAAAACCTGGTATTCGGAGTTTGCGAGTGTTCGAATGATACGTTGTGTGTCTTAGCAGAAGCAATAGTGTTGGGTTGAAACCAATAGTATCTCAAAACGTTAACAAATAACAGAAAATGCATAAAATTTTCATAAAGATCGATAATTCGAAGGTAGATTGTCTGTGGCTAATAGACTTCGACTAACCAAAGTAGCTCGACTATTCGCAAGGATCCTGCACAATTACCTCCAGGACTATGCCTTTGCCTCGATTCTTGGGCGTTGGCGCAATTCCCATCGGTTATGTTGTGCCTTTAGATCGTTGGAGTCCATCGAACCTTGGTGGAGTTTTGTATGAAAGCGGGACGAGTCGTCAAGGTTAGGGATTCACCCCTATCTTGCAACCTCCGTCCTCGTTTTTGATAAAAATTGAGGAGATTATTCATCAAAATATGGATTTCACTCCTGATTTGGTACAATTCTCCTCGTTTGTAGCTAAAACGCAAGCCGATTAGGCAACCTTAGTCGAGAGTTTGCGGTTTTCACACCTATTCTCGACCTCGTTACCTGTTCACAACTTGAAAATTCGAGTGTAATGCTAGGAAAGGGTGAGTGATAGTGGTGAGTTTAAGCATACGCGTGAGTGGGTCTGTTGGTTCTTAACTATAGCCTAGGTCTCCAAGACTTCGACCCGGACTAGGTCGAGTCTTGCCTAATTCTCTATAGTTATGGCTCTGATACCAATCTGTCACACCCCAACCGATGGCGGAATCATCGGGGCGCGGCACTGAGCGAAACAGATTGTCCAGAAGTTTCCATAACAACCATCATTACCATTCAATTTAAGCTATCATGTCCCATACCATGTCTCAAATAGTAAAACAAGTTATTACAGACAAAAACTAAACAAATACTCTGTTCCGACAACTCAGATTTTAGCATAACTAAATTATTCGTTGGTTTCTAGGACTCCAGTTCCTAGCTTCAATTTCATCACAGCCCGAGAAGCATATAAACAACCTAGGCACCTGTCACATACGTTAAAATAATGTCAATACATAAAATGTAAAGGTGAGCATACAAGTTTGATAATAGCATATAGAGTTCGAATTCGTTTACGCATAACCGGCACGTACACATAGTGAGATGAAGCACGTTAGTTATCGACATAGATCTATCGATACCAATGACTGCGGGTTGACTGCCCGAGGCAGTTCGCAATACACGATTACCACTGTAATCCATGCAAGTAAAAGATCCTTAACAACCCCCGTGGAAACGGGTGCTGAGTCCAAACTATAGTACTATCGTTGCTAAGGCAGGTAGACAGCATTCCATGTGTAAACATAACAAACAAGCATTCATAAGCCACGTATAACATGCGATTATGGTTAAGCGTTAAAATAGCTTGAGTAGTGTGATAGTTGTAGTTTGAATAGTTTGTAACGTATGTAACACCCAAAAGTGCTAAAGCAAAAAGGGTTCGAGTATACTCACAGTGATATGGATTGAAGGGAGCGCTTTACAGCGAGCACGATTAGCCTGAATAGATTCGGTAACGTAACGATAAGTGACGCGTAAAACAGTACAAGTGAGAGTGGGTAGGATGACGGATCGTGCGGATCAGTTATCCGTGAATAGAAGTCATCCGTGCGCATGACCCATCCGTACGGATGGTGATACGTGCGGATGGTGATGCGTGCGGACGGTGTTCCATCCGGATAGGTCATCCGTGCGTGTGACTGTCCGTGCGGGTGGCAACCCGTGCGGACGAGCTATGCGTGCGGACGACTTACCCGTACGGTTGGATTGCTTGCGTGGATGATTGTTCAAGTGGATTGTTTCTTCCTAAGATGTGTTTGTGTATGATGGCTTGTGCTTTGAAGTTTTCGTTGTAGCATTTTGAAAACACCAAAGTGTTTCTACCTTTCAAGCCTGCCGCGCGGACGGCGGTCCGTGCGTATGGTAGTCCGTGCAGGCAGCCCGTGCGCGCGGGCAGAGACAATCCGTCCGGATAGCCTGTCCGTGCGTACGGCTGGGCCGTGCGGATGAGGTTTGGCTGATTTTTCATTTTAAGGCCTTAGTATCTCATGATCCGAAGAGTAATCCATTCAGAGGTCGTCCGTCCGGATTGCTCGTTCGTCGATACTCAAACCTCGTTTAGAAGGTGGGTCCCAAGGGTAGTCCGTGCGGGTGGCAACCCGTGCGTATGACCTGTGCGTGCGGATGGTAACCCGTGCGCACAGCTTGTCCGTGCGGGTGGCTAGTCCGTGCGGGTAGCCTGACCGTGCGGACAACTGCTCTGGTTGTTCCGTTCGTCTACACTTGGTTTCTGTTGTCGTTTATCGAGACGCTCTGATTACGTGGCAACCACTTGGAGTTGTGTTCTCACCCGCGTGACTTGACCGGTTAGGAACCACCCTAACTCGGCCTGTCGGCGACTCAGAACGGTCGTCCCGGTTAACCCCGAAATCAGTTGTCTCTGGGTAGAATTCCAGATCTGGAGCTAGGGCATTACTATTGACGAGTAGAACTCTAGGACTGATCGGATTCGTACTGGTTTTAAGGGTAAAAGAAGAAGGAAACTTAGGTTTATTTCTTTCAACTCTTTTATCCTTAGAAAAGTCTAGATCTAGGTGAAATTTATTGTAAAAACTTGTAGAAATCGTTTAGATCTGAGATATTTTGGTGGAATGAGGCCTAGCATGAAGTTCTTACGAACTTCATGATGACGTCACCCATGATTACCTCAAATCCGGATGATTTCATGGTTAAAATTGAAGGTTCGAAAGATAGAAGTGTGTAGAATCGTGTGGTGATTAAAGATGTACAAGAATCAGTGCGAGATCTTACCTGGATTGAGAGAAATCTGAGAAAAGGTGAAGAATGCGTGTGGTTCGGACGTCACTTGCCAAAAGTGGAAAAAAAGTGGAGAGTGACCCGTGTATTTATAGGATGCCAAAAAGGGAAAGGATGAGCCGTGCGCATGGCGCGCACCCGGGCAGGTTATCCGCGCGGGCTGGCCATCCGTGCGGACTGGCAATCCGTGCGGATTGGCCATCCGTGCGGATGGGCCATCCGTGCGGATGCCACCACCTTGGGCGAGCTCGATGCGATGTTGATTCGGCTCGGATTTACGAGCGGTTTGATAGGGTTTCCTAATTCAAATTACTTTCAGTCCCAACTACTTCTTATACGGTTCGATTCGGGATTCGAGTTCGGGTTTGATCATATTCGAGTTAGACTTCGAGTTCGGTTGGGTTCGCTTGATTTATACAACATGAAGTAACATAAAAATAACATGCACAGGTAACACGTAAGGCACACACACATATAACCGCAAGTAAGATACATAGTTCGAGTTACGATTTGGTGTCGATTTGATTTGCTTGCTTGATTAACTTTATCGCATTGTTACTTCCTATCGTTCACAGTCGTAGGTCGATTGAAAATACGATTAGTAGGCTTGATTATTGTAATGTACGACAATTACTCCACATAATCTAAATATCATACAAACAATTCTACAAGTCACGTCGCGCGAAATCGGTCGTTGACTTTGACTTTCACTTGTGAAAACACGGGGTGTTACAATTACGGTACCCACCGTAATTTACGGTGGGCCCTGTACAAAAATGTATTTTTTATCAAGTTTCGCTTCCCGGACTCGTTTAGACACATTTTAATCTCCGTATGACTAAAGCATTTCATGTTTATGAAATGTAGGTACATTTTGGATGCCGAAAGACGATCAAGCTCAACGAAGAACCGAACACGATAAAGATACACGCTTCCGCACTTTGCCACGTTGTAAATTTTAAACAACGAATTTGATCACGTTATGTAGAATAACTTATGATTTGTAAAAGTTTTAATAAACCCGTATTTCCAATGTATTATGTAATCTTAATTACATGATTGTTTTTCGTAAAATATACGTTAAACCTTGATTTATAACAACGGGTGTTACAGCTATGCGAAATACAAACCGCAATCTTTTGTGACTATGGGAAACACAAGTTTTCTTTTTGAGCTTGACAACTGTGACAACTTATCTATCTATGTGTGTCACATCCATCCTGTTATAGCAATCGATATGATTAATTTTACAGATTTTTTTTC
Organism: Helianthus tuberosus; assembly: GCA_030545235.1. Lineage (NCBI taxonomy): Eukaryota > Viridiplantae > Streptophyta > Magnoliopsida > Asterales > Asteraceae > Helianthus > Helianthus tuberosus. Next base: position 384 of record JARYGA010034488.1, on the reverse strand, counting down.
TAATTAGCGTTGTTAACTACCAAAAGAATGCATACACAAATAGTTCTAGTGGACGAAGCAAAGAGACCGTTGTGTATCTGAATCAGGTTCTCAGACAAACACTACTAAAGATGAGTTGGTAATAAATACCAGAGCTGTTATCTCGGTTGTTCAGTACTTTCGTGATAATAAAACAAGCAGGCATTGATTTAGCCAAGATTGAAGGAAAGAATCTGGCCATAAGCGTTGTGGATTCTCAGCGTTATTCGAATGTAAAGGGATCGAGTGATACGCTTATCTATTCTGGTCAAGGTGGGCATGGTTTGTTTGGGAGTAAATCACCACCCAAAGATCAACAACTTGTGATTATCGGGTTCTGCTAGTTATTCGGAATGTTTCGAATCA
>JARYGA010034487.1:0-63544 GCA_030545235.1 Helianthus tuberosus | reverse complement strand
ATTGATCGGTATTGTAAGCAGGGACTTTACATGATAGAGATTCGTTTAGTTTGGCTAGTTGTGATTTATAAATAATATGCAAACTTATCTCCCCCGGAGATAGTGATTTAAAAGTACCCATTTGCATTTTCCCCCGGAAATACTAGTTTGCAAGTATTCTTCCCAAAGATGGCAGTTTGTTCGTGTCCCTCCCTGGGACGCATGCTTTTAGTGTGTGTGAACTCACCTTGGTTTGCTCGGTAGACAATGTACTTGTGTTACGTAGGCCAACCATACCCTATTATGGTTATTAATATTCATTAGGTTCGTATGCAAGTAGTGTCACGTATAATCCTACACATAAATTAACACATAGCATGCATGTTATACTAGCATTGGGCCTATCCTAGCATGTGGGCAGTTAAACAGTAACAGTTAGACAACAACAGTAACACATAATCCAAAATATTAGTTAACACATAATACATAAGGCACACCAATGTTATTTGGCCGGTCCTAATCATATAAACAGTCAACCAGTAGCAGCATGTAGTAAAGTTAAACACACAGTCCAAGTACGTCAATACGTATCGTGGCCCAATAACTAATTCAAGCGGCCCAATCGAGACCAGGTGGTCTCGACTCGAGACTATGAGGTCTCGAGTCACAACCCAGCGATTTCGAGTTGCAGCCGAAGATCTCGAGTAGTGCATATTTGAATTGCACCCGTAGAGGTCTCGAGTCCCGTCTCGAGTCGAGATCAGGAGATCTCGAGTCGCAACTGTGCTGGTCTCGACTCCTGAAGCGCCTTACCTGGTTTCGAGTAGTCGTTCAATAGTCTCAAGTCGCAGCCATGGGTTTCGACTCGCAACCTTTGCTGATGTTTCTAGAATCCTTCGAGTGGTACTATCCAATCAAATTTCACAAACATGTTTTATTCTACCGTACATTACCAAATTGGATCAAAACTACATGATTCAAATATTCATGGCACATTCAAATAGTTCATCATTCAGGGTTTTCAACACTTCATAACAGTTTTATTCTACAAACCATAATATTACTATTAATTTATCACAGCAGCGTCGTTTGGCTCATGATAACATACACACAGTCATCTCATAGCATCACCCACCCAATTAACACACTACTTGGTTATCATCAAAGATTACTACTCATGAGACATTCACTATATATCTAATTAGTTCAACACATTAATTATTATCCAATTTCGTATACCTTTCTTTCAGGTAACAGTTTTTAAAACACGGTTAGAACCCTATGTGCTTCTACCAGTACTATTAAACATATATAATTAACTTATACAACTTTCCAACCTTGTATGACTAAACAAGCAAACACTTAACATTCTTTAAGCAAAATCGGACAACACAAAGGTGCCAGAAATGATATAGTACTGACCAAAAGTCTTTGTAACAAAAGGAGGATTGCTGTTGCCACTGCTGCCGTGCACGAGTCGGAGCTCCGGCGGCCGTCGCTGCCGTCAGCTCCATCACCATCACTCAACCGCCATCCACCACCCATTTCAGCCGCCAAAAACAACCAGAATTCTCGTCAAACTGAAGAACACTAACTACCAGAAATGAAGATGAGAGGAAGGATTAATCTTACCAGTTTCACCGTCAACATCATCTTCTTATCATCATCAGCTGGAGAGAGGCCCGAATCTAACCTACAGCTGAATAAAAACCTCCATCATCTCCGTTGCTGGTAGCGGCGGTGCTGTCACCGGATCAATCGTCAGCTCTCTCTCTCTCTCTCTTTGGTTCCTTCTCTTTCTTACAAAGGTGTGCGTAGGAGTGGCGGTTGGCTGGTGTGTGGGTGGGGTATTGAAAGAGGGATAAGGGGGTGTTCTGATGGGGGCGGCTGGCCGGAGAAGGCGGCCGGAGAAGCTTCAGTCGTCGGAGTAACAGGAGAATGAGGGGTGTAGTCTTGAGTGTGTGTGCGGATGTCAAATGTTTGTGGGTTAGGGTTTTTTTTCCAAAAATGAGGGGGGTGGGGTTTAAGATGGTTTAATAGTGTAGGGTTTAGGTTAGTTAGGTTGGGCCTAGCCCAAGTGCGTGAATCCGTTAAACGATTAGGCGTCTCGCTCAACGGACTGGCCCAGTTTTGTTAACTCATACGCAAATAATTGGAACTCTCGTCATGGATTATTATTATTTTGCGAAATAATAATAATAGTAATAATAATGATAGTAATAATAATAAACGCACGTTTTTACTAAAATGTCCTTCTCTCGACAACGAGAGTACGGGTTGTCACATTGTTTTCGATTCCAGGGACTGAGCCAACAGTATTTCATGCATAGGGACACCTGGAATCATCAGAAATCAATTGTAGACTTGTGTGGAGTGATCTTGTGAAGTATATTTGGCTATATAAGCACTTGTTGTTTGCTAGTTCATTTGCTCATTCACAAAAATTATTCTCAACTCATCTCTGGAGCTTCTTGGAGCTTAAGCAAGTTTTTCTCAACTCCTAATTCGTGCTAAGAGTCCTTGTAAGCATTCTTAGACTCTCTAGTTCAAGTTTTATTAGTCTAATGACCAAAAGTCAAAGTCGTCGTAATTAAGCTTTGACTTAGTGATTAATCACTAATGGTCCAGCCATTATTCGAATTGAAAGTGGCTATGAGTTGGTAATTATGTAGGTAATAAACCCTTAAAAGGGCACCTACTGATTCTCACTCTAACTTGGTCAATTGTCGGGTCAAACTTAATATTAAAAAGTCAACAGAAGCTATTTTTGCAAATAAATTCATAACTGGTAATGTAGAAGTTATGGAACATGTTTTAACATTAAAATAACTTGGTAAATAATGTAAGAACATGTCTAAGCATATTCAACCCGACAATTCTGAGTTTAGGCTCGGTTCGGAACCGAAAGTCGCAAAAGTAGACTTTTGCTTTGACTTTCAGTTCTGACCCAATTTAGCTTAGTTTAGATATGCCTTAGGGTTCCTTTAGGACCATGTTATAAGTAAGTATAACCCTTTGAGGTTATACAACTTGGTTCCTATTTAATTTCTAGTTCATTGCATGTCTCCGTTAATTGCTTAAAAGTTGACCATTATGCCCTTATGATATTAAAACAAGATTTTTGAAAATGTGAGAGGACAAAAACTTTTATTACTAATTTATAAACATGTTCTAAAAATTTGACATCAGTTTGAGGTCTAAATTAGGAGTTATGCTCAATATCGTAAATTGAAGCCTTTTTATTAATTAAACGGCATTTTTAAAGGGTTTAAAATGAAAAAGGGTTTTGGTGGGTAAAAGGGTGTTTGTTTTGGGTTAAGAAATGAAAAGGTTTAGGCTCAAAGGGGTTAACTAGGGGGATTTTGGGTAGGTGGTAAAAAAAAGAAAAATAATGGTGTAGAAATAAAAAAGTTAGTCCTAATGCCTCAATCATTTACTTACTCGGGTTTAAGTTGGTAAGGACCGGGAATGTATCGTCGTGGCAAGTTCTAGAGTCGTAAGAACCAAACGGCTATTCACACAAGAAACGAAAAATGAGCATTTAGTTTAAAGATGTGTATTTGTATGCTCAATAAAGGCTCAAAACTCACTTTTTGTGGGAATGGGTTTTTTATGTGATCAAGTATATATAATTAAATTTTAACTAGATTTGTCATGCCGTTTCATAATTTTCTTATGTTGGTTCTTTTTATCACGACGCTATCAGTTGTAAATTTGTAAAAATATAACCTTTTTAGAACATGTTATTCCCAAATTAAACCAAGACAAGTAAAAAAATTTGAGGTGATTAGCGGTTCCAATAGAGTTTTGTGTAAGGCTTGTTTTTAGGACTTGCAAGATTCAAGGTTTTAGCATCCCCCCCCACTTAAATTACACATTGTCCTCAATGTGTCCCAAAAATAAGTTTTTAGGTTGATTGAATGTGTAAAAAGATGTGAAAAAGCAAATTTTTTTGTTACTGGGCGTCTGGACACGGCCCCGTTGTTAGAGTGCCAGTAACGAGAACTTATAGAAGGTGGACACGGTGGCGTGTTCGCTGAGCACGACCCCGTGTCTGGCAAAAGTCTGCATATTTTTGACAAACAACAGGTCTGGGGCAATGGGCACGGGGGCGTGTTGGCTGAACACGACCCCATGTGGACATACTGCAACGGTGTAAAACAGGTTTCTGGCTTCAGTTTTGCTCTCCTGGATTTAGTAGCACTAATGTTTAGTGCTCTAAGCCTCGTATGTACCTGTTTTATCAATAAACACTACACCAAACCATAGCAAACATCCTAATTTACCATCGTTCAAACATCCATACCACAAAGTTAAAATAAAGGAAATGTAGAAAAGTAAAAAGTGTTAGAGGAAAGTAAATTGTTCAACACATGGCACGCAGGCCGGAAATTGTTCATGAGAAAATGGGGTTAACCTGTTAGACCTCCAACCATGAACCGCTACCTCCACTCCTCCCGCCTAATCCATGTCCTCGTCTTCATCATCATCGTCTCCTCCGTGCCCCGCCATGTACTCCCGGAAGTTCCCAATGGCATCCTGTATGTCGGATATGTTTCTCTCTATTGCACCGACCCGGGTGTACGTGTTGCTGGCCATATTGTAGGTGTTCCTGGTGCACATGAGGTTTTCCTGCAATAAATCATGTAAACTTTGAAAGTTAGGAAAATCGCCTCCTTGTGAGGAGGATTGACCTGGATCACCCTGGGGCTGGTAATGGTACTGAGGAGGAGGTTGGAAGTGTGGAGCATGTAAGACGAGTGCCTCTTGCGGGTTCCATGCATACCCCTGGACGCTTTGGAACCTGACAGTCCCATCTTCTGCTTCATAAATCAGGTTCATTGAGCGGCAGATGACCATGTCCACTCTTCCCGACCATAGGCTCTTTTCGAAAGACCTGGGCATGTTCACGAAATGTTTGAAGAGACAGTATATCCACCCCCAAAGAAGATAGGATTCGGGGGAGTAGCAAGCTGGTTCCAATGCATGTTTCGGAGCAGGAGGTATGGAACGTCAAGGTTGGTGCGTGTATGAATGCAATGAAGGACTAGTAGATCCCTCAAACCTACAACACCGCTGCTATCGTGCCTTTGACTAAGAGAGTAAGTGAGGACCCTGTGAATGTAGTGGTAAAGAGGGTCCCTCAACTTAGTGCTCTTAGTGATGCGGGGATTGTAGACGCCTTCTCCTATTTGAGCCCAAGCAGCTTGGCGGTCACTTTCCTTGATCTCGCGGAGACCGCCGGTGTTTTCTTCATCCCCCGCATCTTCCTCCGCATACAACCCAACTTGTGACAACCCTCATAATTACAGGTATCCGTACAATGAATTAATATTGATTTATGCTTGATGACTGTGCTTAATTACAACTGATGATATAAACTACTTTATGATTTCTGTATGATACATACATGTGCATCACATTTCATACTGCCACACCATTTATTACATACAAACTTTAGTGACATACATGATGCACAAGGCACAGTTAGCGGATAACTCAGAAACATGCTGACAATGTCAGTACATAGACAGATAATGTTTTGAGACCCCGTAAGGGCCAGAGACAAGGTACTACACTAGTATGGACTGTAGGGAAGTAAGGACCATAAAACTGCGTCACTAGGTGATAGTTTAAGTGCCGGAAAGTGCCTAAAACCCACTCTAAGAGCAGAATTCTGCATTAATCAGCAAAATTCAGCTTTTTAACAAGCTAGTAACATGCATAAATATGGAAAAATGGTCCCGTATGCTTTCCTAACTGTCGGGAATTAAAAGTTTCACAAAAGGGTGCTTAATGAACACTAAACGGTATCACTTGACACTTTAACGAACCGGTATCTAACCAAACAACCGGACATTACCCGGAACACTAAAATATTGCTAGAAACATTGTTTTACTTCTTCTGAGCTAGTTATGGTTCCCGAACACTTAAACATTCTACATAAAACATCTGATACACAAAACACTAGATATTACACTTGACCTCCACTAATTAACCTATTTACCATCAAACTTACTAATTACCCCCTCCCCCTTGATATTTACGGCCCATGTAGTGGCCCCACACAAGATTACCTTAATCTTCTTCAAATCCCCATGTGATCTTGCCTAGATTTGATTTGATTATGGTTTGTACTTGGGGAGACACTTAGACCATTGGTTAATAAGATTAGAGAGTGTTATAAGGAACCATCACCTACATCTTCATCACCACTTCACTTCTCCTCTCTCCCTCACAAAGCTCTCGGCCGAACACCCTACACACACAACCACCATTTTCGATCTTCAATCATCCACTCCAAGGTTATCTCAAGGTGCACAAGGGTGAATAAGAAGGTGTGGAACTCTTGGATCATCAAGGACCTCCTTTGTTTGCTTTTATCCACTTCATCTTCACCATTGTTCTTCCCTAGCTTGAAGCTAGTAGTAAGACTCTTTTGATCTTTGTTTACTTCATATTTTTAGTGGTTAAAAGATATATTATGTTGATTTACACAAGAACACTAAAGAACATACACTTGAATCTTGAAACATAAAGCTAACATATGATGAAATATGGATAGAATGATGTTGTTTAGCATATGGATGATGTTGCTTGTTGATTACTAGAGATATTGATGTTGATCATCACATGGAACTTGCTAGATTATGATTAAAAACATGATTTAGCAAGTTAGGAGATGATTATGTGTTTATACAAGTTGATCATTTTCTTGATTAGACATGAACTTGATGAATAGAAATGATTTCTTGTAAAATGATAAACAAAGTGAACTAGTAAACTTGTAGATCTAACATTGGTGAATGATTTTTATGAAAGAACCAAGTTTAAAAAGGTGATTTTTGAAAGGTCATGGTTTTTACTAAACTTACACTATTTTTAGTGATAAAATAAGTGTAGAAATACCTATGAAACAAGAAGATGTTATAAATGAACATTTTTGTAAAATATGTTTACAATTTGTAAACATCTAAAATCTTCAAGAATGAAGTTTACCAAGTAGTAAATGTATTTTGGAGGGTAACTAAGGCTACTAAACACTTTACCAAGTTACTACGCGTTTTTGTGAAAGATCAAGTTCATGTTGTATTGTAAATTGAATAGTCTTTGCACTTGGTAAGTGTAAGATGATTAGTGATTTGTTGTTGATTGTTTGGATGATTTTTGAACATATAACCAAGTTATATCATATTTATGGACAAGGAAGAAATGTATTAATTTTTGGAAAGTAAAGATATATTTACTTGGGTTTATTAAGAAAATATAGTATTTTTGGGAAAAATATATATTTTCTTGGGATGTATTGTTTTGAAATAAAAATAAGGTTTAAATATATATTTCTAAGTGAGACTTAAAAATATATATTCATTTGGAATAATACGCCGGAATACGACGCCAATATTTGGCAAGAATACGAGAATACATGTATAAGATACCCCCATCCTTGGGAAGCAAAATACTTGAGAAGTATTGTGACAAAATATTGTTTAAAACAATTATTCCAAAACTACATATAATTTAAAGTTAAAATAATTATTATTTTAACAACTAATTGTCACTTGGAATAATGTTGGGAACATAAGAAACGTAACTCCAAAACATTAATACTAAGCAAAGGCACGACCCGTCCATCTAATAGACATTAGTACACTGTAGGTAGTCGTGTTTGCTAACAAGATCGGGGTTACGAGCTGAGGACGCAATACTGTGAGTTCATGTCCCCCTTTTCTTTTAACTGTTTTCAGTTTTATACTTCGGGGGTGAAATACATGTTACGATTATATACAAACGTTTTATACATGGTATGGTTAGCTTAAGGAGGGTTACTACTTAGATCATGTGAGTGGTGGGTACAACACTTAAGGCCATTAATCCTCGTCGTAGGACCAAGGGATATGAGTGATAGATCTATTTGGGTGTAGCAAGCCCACACCCATGGGGACCAGGGTGGCCCATAGGGTGACTATGTCTTCCACCCGGAAGCCCGGTGCAACTCTGCTAGGTTTGAGTTTTCTTGCATCACTTCACACATATCAGTGGCTTTGCAACCCATTGGTGATCTCTTTTTCCTTATTGCTACATACCAGGGACTTTCGTACATACATACATATTTCAAAGGTTTATACAAACTCACATACACATGAACTCGCTCAACTTTTGTTGATGTTTTTCAAACTACATGTATTTCAGGGAACTAGTGGATCTGGCAGGGTATGCAATGTGTCTTCAAGCTGCGTAGTGAAATAGAGGATGTCATCCAGGGTTGTTGGGTTTAGAGGGTGTATCCCATTCCTGGACGGGATACATAATTCTAAACTCAGGTTTTATTTAAGTACTTTTGTTGAGTCCTTGTGAACTCATTTAAACATGTCATGGTTTGTAACTTAATTTAGTGTCGATGTTTTCAGACAATGGTATTGTGGTATTTTCTAAACTTAATTAATGGATAACATCTCATGTTTTTATCATATAGCATTGTTATGATTGACTGTTATGGTATTAAGAAGTCACACCATATAAACCACGCTTCCGCAAAAGCCAGGGTGTGACAGCTTGGTATCAGAGCTTCGATCGTAGCGAACTAGGATTCTTTCTCGAGTCTAGACTACGATCATTAGGGCTCTCACGAAAACATTTTTACATTGCATACACAAAGTGTCTAGAACCAGGAAACGAACATTTTTACAAATAAAATACACAAAAATACATTTCAAAGAATTCATTGCTAATTTCAGTCTGAGAGACTGGGGAGTCAGTCTGAGAGACTGGGGAGTTAGTCTGAGAGACTAGCTGGGTAGTGCAGTCTGAGAGACTGGGGAGTTAGTCTGAGAGACTAGCTGGGTAATTCAGTCTGAGAGACTGGGGAGTTAGTCTGAGAGGCTAGTTGGGTAATTCAGTTTGAAAGACTGGGGAGTTGGTCTGAGAGACTAACTGGGTAGTTCAGTCTGAGAGGCTGGGTAGTCTGAGAGACTAGTTGGGGCAGTCTGAGAGACTGGTGTCACACCCCGACCACGTAGGACAACCAAACGTGGCGGAAACATCGAGGCGTGTTGCAACAGAATTAATGTTTCATAACCATGGATACCAAAAAGTGTTTCGTTTTATTAAACATTGAATAATTACATCGTCTGGAAATCTAAATACACAAATTAAACATAGTCTATCATTGTTATTGAGTCACTAAGGCCTTGTCCAGTCCTATGTGAGCATGCATCTTATCAATCGATATTATTCAACAATACCTGAAACATATGTGAAAACGAGGTCAGCAAAGAAATGCTGGCGAGTACATAGGTTTTGTAGGAGTGTCGAAATCATGGCTAGTTTAGATGTTGCAATACTTTATTTAAATAAAAACCTTGTTTTGAATAGAGTATAATATTGCAACTTAATTAACCAACTTAAATCAAGCGGGTTATAATTTGTAAAGCCTCGTAGCCATGACTCTTAACCCAAAAACATTTGTTTTAGTAAATTATTTGGAAAAACAATGATAAGTTCAGGTGATATGTATAAATAAGAAAATAATGCATGATCAAATGAATAACCATGTAAAAATGAGTTTGTATAAGATAAGTTGTTTGTAAATAAATGTCTTGTGAAAAGTATGTTATTTGTATAAAATGTTCTATGTCTCAAATTGAAATGATTCAAATAACGCTACAATATGTAATACCATACAAACATTTATATATAGGAAGTACCAGCGGCGTATCCACCATGCTTGTATCATATTACACACGCATCGTTACTTAATCACTTACTCAAACCAAACCAACAAAAGTAAACCATGTAATGTGTAACAAAAATGATATGTATGGCTAGTGAAATGCATCAACTAAACCATAAGTGAAACGCACAAAACAAAGTATGGAAGTAAAACTTGGTTTAAATCAATACTATGTTTCGTGAAAATGCATGATCAAATGTAAATCATGTATAAATGTTTACCCAATCGTTAAAACCAATCGTTTACCCAATCGTTAAAACCAATCGTTTACCCAATCGTTAAAACATCGTGTGAAAACCAATCGTAAATCGTTAAATTCGTTTTAGGTCGTGAAACTACTTAAATGATCGTCTCGCTAATAACATTCAAACCTTCGTGACCCATCACTCGTCGCTTCTCGATTTCGTCGCTTCTCGTTTTCGCATTAACAAACCTCCATAGGGTAAGTTAATGATTTCAGATTCGGTCGTTACCTACTACCCCCACACATAACCACGGGTGTAGTGAAATAACGGGAATTGTCAGATCCTATGGTACCATAACCTAATACTGGTCGGCTTGATCATTGCTAATGAATGTCATTTGTTATGTAAACACAATCAACAAGTTTGTTCACTTTATGAAATCGTTATTAGTTTTGTATAAATCGTTTTAGTCGTTTTTGAAACCATCGTTATAACATCGAAAACATTTAGCACATATGAGTCAACCCAAAACAGTTGAAAACAGTAAAATAGGGGAATAATGTACTCGCCTGAGAATGCTTGGAGGTCTTGAACAACAACCAAACAAAGCTAGAGGGAGCACGGAATCAGACGGTACCTAATATAGGTAACTACATAATTAACCCGGACCTAAATCGGAAGACTGGGTAGCAGGAGGGTTTGTAAACCAAATGAGTGTAGGAACTCATGTGATATGGTTTGACAAAGCCTACATACTAAATGAAACTTAACCTACGCATAATCGACCCATCGCGACCCATTAAGGTAGCTTATGCTACTTTAACGCGTCGTGCGCGTGAAACGCGTTCGGACCGTCTAACTAGTCCTATGACAAGTGTTATATGCCTAAACATGTTACATAATCAGTTATGTGACAAAAGTTTAGGTTACATATGCTTAATTACCAATTATGCATGAAAAGGGTATTCTGGTAATTTACCTAAGGCATATAAACTACCTATCATACAACTACTTAAACGATGTGACCATAGGGTATAACCTCGGAAGGTTAATCCATACCTACTATGGTCACCTAATGTGTTTGGTCGGATCCTAATGATCGACCAAATGGGTCGAGTTCGAAGGTATAGGCGATTTATTAGATCGCCTACCCTACGACTCTAGACAACGTGGTAATCAGTGGGCATAGTCCCAAGGGACTATGACCAACGTGATTACACTCACGTTGCGAAGTTCAAACGAACTTCGCATTGACCATTACTGGTCAACGCTGAAAGTCAAACTTTGTTTGACTTTTCGGACTCGAAAAGCAGTAAAATAAGGAAAAGAACGAAAGAATACTAACCCAGGGTCCCCGAATGCTAATCCCGATCCAAGAACTCAGGTATGAAACAATGGTTTCAACTTAGAGCTCTCAAATCAGAATTCTTGTAAGTTTTAAAGCATATGGGGGTGGGGTATTTATAGTATTTGGTCCACCGTTAAGATCGTTTCAAGGAAACCGTGCCTTAATCGTAACCGTACAAGTGTCGGGACCTTATGGTGACTAAAATTCCATCCTTATCTTATGACTAGATAATTAGGAACATGTGGTTGTGGGTTAAACTGCTGCAAACAGGCTGTTTGGTACTCTGCATCTGGTCTGCAGACCCCTAGCGCACCGCTACGCTAAAAGTGTAGCGCACCGCTAGGCCTAAGTTTGGCAGATTTACACTTTTGGTCCCTGAACTGTATTTAGGCCATTTTCGACACGTTTAAGGCCCGTTAACCCCATTTCAAAGCTCTAAAATGAAGTTAAAGTATAGGGAACTTAAAATGTGCTCAAAAATATCTCGGATGTCGGTTCGTTTGGCCGTACGAACGCGATGTTCGCTTAATTACGACGGAATGCGCATAAGCGCGAAAAACGAACCAAATGACGCGACGAATGGATTTTTCTTATGGCGAACACTAAAATAAAATATTTTAGTGCTTACATAAATTTTTGGATGTCCGGATGTATTCAGAACGTAAGTTATGCGCGAAAATGCAAACTTGTGCACTTTTTGACACTTTTAGTCCCTGAATGACACAAAAGTTTATTTTAGCATACCGAACACCTCAAAGCCTATTTCTAAGCTATGTGAAGGATATTTATGGTATGTTTAACTTATGTTCATGCTCCGGAATGTCTGTTACAGTTCAAATTGGCATACTTTCGCAGTTTGTCAAATTTAGTCCCTGTAAGCGATTAAACTTGATTTCGGCATACCAAACCTTCCAAAACTTATTTCTAAGTTATGTAGAGGTTATTTAAGGTATGTTAAGCCTATTTCACTATTCCGGAGTGTTTGTTGCATTAAACTGGTTATATTTACGCATCGGTGCGCGTATAACCTTCCAGAAAGTGATTTAGAGTTTGGAATTGAACAAAAATTGATATGTGCAAATGATACACATATTAATACAAATCCAAAGTATGAAATACAATATTTCATTGGTTTGGTATTTTTTTGATGGCCGTGGAGGCACAGGTGTTACAGTCTCCCCTACTTTAGGAAATTTCGTCCCGAAATTTATTTAGAGGAAACTTGTGAGAGTTTGAAAACATGGAGTTGAAAAGATAAAACAACGCTGGTTAGGGTTCTGAACTTCTAGTAACTTTAATAACATCATAATTGCAATGTAAGAGGGATACTTATATACAAGTATATAAAGCGTCATTGGTGCGTCCACCGTACCTCCATTACATCGTTCTTATTGTGTTATTGTTGTCACTATCGGTTCTTACACATGCTAAATCTTACTGTGGTTTCTGCATATGGAATTTCATAGTTATGTATGCATCTATAATTACGTACTTCCTTGCATAGTCCACACAGTCTATTTTATAGTGTGTAGGGGGAAAACCAAATGAACAAACCGGTGATGAGTGTGACTAGACCGCCATAGAGTCCTTTAAATTAAATCAATAAATGATCTAAATAGACTATCAAGGAGTCTGTTCAGCTACATCACTAGATGTCGTTCTCTAACCAAATTGTGAATCAATCTTTAACTAGACCACTCAAGGGTCTCTTATCGAATCATGGAGTGGTACTATATAACCCAAGGGTCTTTAACTACAACGTAGAAGCCCATTAAGGATTTAAGGTAGTACCTTTTGAATATCCTACTATGAATCCCTCATATGAAGATATGAAAGATTCTATGAGGATTTGAAAATCGAATCACACAAAAACATAGAGGAGAACACATAAACACATAATCGTATATTCGCATAATCGTTTCATCGTATAATCGTATAATCGTTTAATTTGTTATCTTTGGACTCGGGTATTTAAAGCATACTAGGAATCCAATCCGTGGATTTCATTTGGCACTTTAAATATTATCAAGAATCTAACTATAAAAATAGAAAGATTCAAAAAGAAAATTCGATTTCGATTACTAGGAACCGAAGTGTTCGAATTAAGGTACATAAGGAATCCAATTAAGGACTCTGATTTGAACGATAATCATCCACAAGGATCTAATTGTAAGGATAAAAAGATCCCATATGAATTTTAGAAGTTGAAGATGTTTTGAAACCTTGCACTGGATGTGCTTAGGTCAAAACATGATGTAAGAATGCTTATGAAGTTGAGATGCTTGATATGTCAAGGCGACATATGAAGCAGAATTTTGAAGGTTATGTCAATGTATGAGGAAAATATTTTTGAAAACTATGCATGGGGTTCTTTTAAGAAAAATGTGTTTAACGTTTTTGAAACCTTATATATAATACTTTTTCAAATCATAAAGTAGGTGTATTAGGTAGATATATTTACAAAAATGTTTTAAAATCATGCGAGATGAATTTTGAAATTATGTATAAGGTTTTTGAAAGACATGAATGATGCTTTTCGAAATCATGCACTTGATAAGAAAATGTATTGTGTTAATATTGTCTTCAGACTATATGAAATATTTTGAAATTAGAAAGGTTGGTTTTGATAACATGGCCAATGTTTTTGAAATAACATAGACAATGCATCTAGAAAAATTGTTTTCAAACTATATGAAATGTTTTGAGATCATGAAGATTGTTTTGAAATACTGGTACTGTGTATGTTGAAAAATCAAAACGTAATGGGTATGAGATTTGAAAATACCCTTAGTTATCTAACCAAGGATTTAAAGGCACAGATGTGCGAAAAGCACGATTACTCATAATGTCACTTAATTTTCTGTACTTTGTTTCTCAGAGTGAAACGAGTACTTAAAATTTTCGAGGGAATCATGAGCAATCATTTGAAAGAGAGAAATCACAAGAGTAGTTTGTAAGGTACATAGTTCCTTGATGTAGGTATCATAGGAAAAGCCATACACACCTAGCACGGGGTTGAGCTGGTTGGTTGGGGACGGCTTTACCATTGTGAGCGACCATGGCGAAGTTCTGAGAAGCCTTTCGCTTCTTTGACTTCTTAGGGGATCGTTCATCCATGGTCTTTGATTCCTCGATTGGTTTATTGGCTGATGGTGCTGTCACCTGGCTAGGTCCTGCCTGTCTTGGTGACTCTTAAGTGGCTTCATCCTGGAGATGATACATGGCAGTAGCTAATTCAACAGTCTTCAGGACTACTTCGCCTATTCGCTGAGCGAATTTTGGCTGCTTGCTCAGATATCTGGGCGTCATCGTGATGAAGAGACATTCTTGAAGAAAAAGAAAGGCATAGGGAGAAACAGGTGAAAGATTATTGGACAATCAAAACAGAATGATAACGCATGAAGATTGCGATCATTTGTTTGTTACCTAAGGCAAACAAATGAGACGGTGACTAATCAAAGTAAATGGGTCAAAAATAATGTATCGCGAAGACATGCTCGCCTATAAGTGAACACTCATCCCAAGAATTCCCAGGTAAGCACAACTGGTCTCGCGTCTGATGAGATGTATACGAAGTGCTTGCCTAGACAGAAAACCCAGAATACAGGCATTCACCCTTCCAGTTTGCACGTGTTCACATTATTTAAAACCCAAAACCTTGACGAAGTTTTGAAAACTCAAAGAGGTTCAAAACCATATAATAGAGAGTTCAAAACCTTACAATAGAGGGTTCAAAACCTAGTAATCAATCATCCTAGAACAGATGATTAGTTTTCAAAGCGGGTTTGAAATTTATGTTCTTGTTGTGGTCGTCGCCTAAGGATAGGTGACGGTATTGTTTTATGACTAAACGCAAGTAAACTCGCGTTAGGGTCCTAAGAAAGTTATAGACTAGGTCAAAGCATTACTAATAACCTAATTCCCTATAACCATTGGCTCTGATACCATCTTTTCTGTCACACCCCGACCACGTAGGACAACCAAACGTGGCGGAAACATCGAGGCGTGTTGCAACAGAATTAATGTTTTATAACCATGGATACCAAAAAGTGTTTCGTTTTATTAAACATTGAATAATTACATCGTCTGGAAATCTAAATACACAAATTAAACATAGTCTATCATTGTTATTGAGTCACTAAGGCCTTGTCCAGTCCTATGTGAGCATGCATCTTATCAATCGATATTATTCAACAATACCTGAAACATATGTGAAAACGAGGTCAGCAAAGAAATGCTGGCGAGTACATAGGTTTTGTAGGAGTGTCGAAATCATGGCTAGTTTAGATGTTGCAATACTTTATTTAAAAAAAAACCTTGTTTTGAATAGAGTATAATATTGCAACTTAATTAACCAACTTAAATCAAGCGGGTTATAATTTGTAAAGCCTCGTAGCCATGACTCTTAACCCAAAAACATTTGTTTTAGTAAATTATTTGGAAAAACAATGATAAGTTCAGGTGATATGTATAAATAAGAAAATAATGCATGATCAAATGAATAACCATGTAAAAATGAGTTTGTATAAGATAAGTTGTTTGTAAATAAATGTCTTGTGAAAAGTATGTTATTTGTATAAAATGTTCTATGTCTCAAATTGAAATGATTCAAATAACGCTACAATATGTAATACCATACAAACATTTATATATAGGAAGTACCAGCGGCGTATCCACCATGCTTGTATCATATTACACACGCATCGTTACTTAATCACTTACTCAAACCAAACCAACAAAAGTAAACCATGTAATGTGTAACAAAAATGATATGTATGGCTAGTGAAATGCATCAACTAAACCATAAGTGAAACGCACAAAACAAAGTATGGAAGTAAAACTTGGTTTAAATCAATACTATGTTTCGTGAAAATGCATGATCAAATGTAAATCATGTATAAATGTTTACCCAATCGTTAAAACCAATCGTTTACCCAATCGTTAAAACCAATCGTTTACCCAATCGTTAAAACATCGTGTGAAAACCAATCGTAAATCGTTAAATTCGTTTTAGGTCGTGAAACTACTTAAATGATCGTCTCGCTAATAACATTCAAACCTTCGTGACCCATCACTCGTCGCTTCTCGATTTCGTCGCTTCTCGTTTTCGCATTAACAAACCTCCATAGGGTAAGTTAATGATTTCAGATTCGGTCGTTACCTACTACCCCCACACATAACCACGGGTGTAGTGAAATAACGGGAATTGTCAGATCCTATGGTACCATAACCTAATACTGGTCGGCTTGATCATTGCTAATGAATGTCATTTGTTATGTAAACACAATCAACAAGTTTGTTCACTTTATGAAATCGTTATTAGTTTTGTATAAATCGTTTTAGTCGTTTTTGAAACCATCGTTATAACATCGAAAACATTTAGCACATATGAGTCACCCCAAAACAGTTGAAAACAGTAAAATAGGGGAATAATGTACTCGCCTGAGAATGCTTGGAGGTCTTGAACAACAACCAAACAAAGCTAGAGGGAGCACGGAATCAGACGGTACCTAATATAGGTAACTACATAATTAACCCGGACCTAAATCGGAAGACTGGGTAGCAGGAGGGTTTGTAAACCAAATGAGTGTAGGAACTCATGTGATATGGTTTGACAAAGCCTACATACTAAATGAAACTTAACCTACGCATAATCGACCCATCGCGACCCATTAAGGTAGCTTATGCTACTTTAACGCGTCGTGCGCGTGAAACGCGTTCGGACCGTCTAACTAGTCCTATGACAAGTGTTATATGCCTAAACATGTTACATAATCAGTTATGTGACAAAAGTTTAGGTTACATATGCTTAATTACCAATTATGCATGAAAAGGGTATTCTGGTAATTTACCTAAGGCATATAAACTACCTATCATACAACTACTTAAACGATGTGACCATAGGGTATAACCTCGGAAGGTTAATCCCTACCTACTATGGTCACCTAATGTGTTTGGTCGGATCCTAATGATCGACCAAATGGGTCGAGTTCGAAGGTATAGGCGATTTATTAGATCGCCTACCCTACGACTCTAGACAACGTGGTAATCAGTGGGCATAGTCCCAAGGGACTATGACCAACGTGATTACACTCACGTTGCGAAGTTTAAACGAACTTCGCATTGACCATTACTGGTCAACGCTGAAAGTCAAACAAAGTTTGACTTTCGGACTCGAAAAGCAGTAAAATAAGGAAAAGAACGAAAGAATACTAACCCAGGGTCCCCGAATGCTAATCCCGATCCAAGAACTCAGGTATGAAACAATGGTTTCAACTTAGAGCTCTCAAATCAGAATTCTTGTAAGTTTTAAGGCATATGGGGGTGGGGTATTTATAGTATTTGGTCCACCGTTAAGATCGTTTCAAGGAAACCGTGCCTTAATCGTAACCGTACAAGTGTCGGGACCTTATGGTGACTAAAATTCCATCCTTATCTTATGACTAGATAATTAGGAACATGTGGTTGTGGGTTAAACTGCTGCTAACAGGCTGTTTGGTACTCTGCATCTGGTCTGCAGACCCCTAGCGCACCGCTACGCTAAAAGTGTAGCGCACCGCTAGGCCTAAGTTTGGCAGATTTACACTTTTGGTCCCTGAACTGTATTTAGGCCATTTTCGACACGTTTAAGGCCCGTTAACCCCATTTCAAAGCTCTAAAATGAAGTTAAAGTATAGGGAACTTAAAATGTGCTAAAAAATATCTCGGATGTCGGTTCGTTTCCCCGTACGAACGCGATGTTCGCTTAATTACGACGGAATGCGCATAAGCGCGAAAAACGAACCAAATGACGCGACGAATGGATTTTTCTTATGGCGAACACTAAAATAAAATATTTTAGTGCTTACATAAATTTTTGGATGTCCGGATGTATTCAGAACGTAAGTTATGCGCGAAAATGCAAACTTGTGCACTTTTTGACACTTTTAGTCCCTGAATGACACAAAAGTTTATTTTAGCATACCGAACACCTCAAAGCCTATTTCTAAGCTATGTGAAGGATATTTATGGTATGTTTAACTTATGGTCATGCTCCGGAATGTCTGTTACAGTTCAAATTGGCATACTTTCGCAGTTTGTCAAATTTAGTCCCTGTAAGCGATTAAACTTGATTTCGGCATACCAAACCTTCCAAAACTTATTTCTAAGTTATGTAGAGGTTATTTAAGGTATGTTAAGCCTATTTCACTATTTCGGAGTGTTTGTTGCATTAAACTGGTTATATTTACGCATCGGTGCGCGTATAACCTTCCAGAAAGTGATTTAGAGTTTGGAATTGAACAAAAATTGATATGTGCAAATGATACACATATTAATACAAATCCAAAGTATGAAATACAATATTTCATTGGTTTGGTATTTGTTTGATGGCCGTGGAGGCACAGGTGTTACAACTGGGAGGTTTAGCCTGAGAGGCTGGGTAGTTCAGTTTGGGAAACTGGAGAGGTTTAACCTGAGAGGCTGGGTAGTTCAGTTTGAGAAGCTGGGAGGTTTAGCCTGAGAGGTTGGGTAGTTCAGTTTGGGAAACTGGGAGGTTTAGTCTGAGAGACTAAGTAGTTCAGTCTGAGAGGCTGGGTGGGATAGTCTTGGGAAGGCTAGGATGCATACATGCTTACACTGTTACTACTTACATGCTTACTTGATAATTGTTGATATATGTGCATACTTGTGATTGATTTGTTACAGTCACCATGTCCTCTTCAGAGAGCGGAGTATCCGACACCATTGATCCCATAGCTATTACTTCGGATGATGAGATCATCCCTGCACCCGAGGTTCCTATCTCTGACTCGGAGAGTGTCACGGCCCCCGACCCGGTTTGACCCGTTTCAGGAGCCGCGGGACAGAAATCCCGTGGTATTTTATTTAATTGAGTTTAACAGCGGAAGTTTATCATCAGGATCTTTTTAAAGCTAGAATTTTCCTTTTTATTTTATTTCACAACTCGGGATAAAACCCCGGTAATTTACAATCATATGATTTCACGAAGAAATCTGTAAGTTACAAAACATAATTTCTTTATTTTATTATGAGCCACTTTCTTAAGCTTGCAGTGCTCCACAGCACTTTTCCTGAATCACAACATATCACCTGAAACATGTTTGAAAAAGGTTTTGTCAGCGGGAAATACTGGTGAATCATTATATTTTACTAAAATGACCTGTTTGTTATAATTTACAGTATTAAGGGTGATTACATTGTTTATATATCAACCAACTACCCACAGTATTTGTCACTCGACTTATTTCTGTGACTGTGGTCAAACCACCCATTGGCTAACTCGTTGTCCAATGGTGACGGGAATAAGTAATGTATACAATACCCCACATACCGGCTGTAATTTGGTGATTACAAAGACTTAATCCCTGTAATTATAACTTTGAAAATAAACATGCTTTTGTAAACAAATTTGATAAAAAGAGAATGACTCACATTGCAGATTTAACACGGACAGAGTCTAGTCTATGGATTAGCCTTGTTAACCTAATTTAAATAACAATGCTCACAAAACTGGGTTAGTAATCAATACAGCATTTACGATAACTCACGAAATCAAACCCTCACAACGAATGACAAAGTGCGATACTTAAACATCCATCGAATTAACGACGAATGACAAAGCATAACCCTAATATGGGCAGCACTTAAACATCCATTGGATATTTTGATCAATCGGACATTGAATCGTAGCAGCGATCGAGTTATTACCCTGTTTTACGACAGCACTTCGTGATTCGTGTGTGTTTTGATAGTAAACAGAACGTAACTCGGTGTATATTTCGACTTTTTACGTCGTTTCAGTTCCAGAAATCTAGTCCCAATCTCTGCTATTTATACACAAATTTTACCATGCTTACGGACCGTAAGCCTCATCCCTTACGGTCCGTAAGGGACACGAAATCGTTATAGAGTAGCCCCGTGTGTGTGTAGGCTTGCTGAGTTGACAGATTCGTAAATTTCAATTTTGACAGCATTTTATGTAGATAATCGTAACTAGGGTTTTACCCCCCCCCCCCCCTGAGTTTTAGGGGCCCTGATCCTGATTCTGATTATTCTGAAAATTTTAGGGTTTGCGTAGAATCACTTGGGTGTCTCAATTAGGGTTTCCTATTGGACAAATTATTTTAATAATTATGACTTTTGATGAGAGTTGTTACATCCTTCCCACCTTAATAAAAATCTCGTCCTCGAGATTTACTGGAATAATTGAGGATACTTTCGCTTCATTTCTGATTCCAGCTCCCAAGTGTATTCAGGTCCTCTCCTTGAATCCCACTTAACTTTAACTAGAACTAGTCGCTTGTGCTTGAGAAATTTGATCTTTCGATCTTCGATTTGAAGAGGTTTTTCAACAAATTTCAATTTCTCATTCACTTTTATATCTTGAAGAGGTACTACCAAAGATTCGTCTGATAGGCATTTCTTGAGATTGGATACATGAAATACGTCATGTACTCCAGCCAATTCTTCCGGTAGTTGTAAACGATAAGAAACTAGTCCTATACGTTGGATCATCGAAAATGGTCCTACGTATCTTGGACTTAGCTTTCCTTTCTTACCGAATCGGACTACTCCTTTCCAAGGAGAAACTTTCAATAGTACCTTATCTCCAACTTGGAACTCCAATGGCTTCCTTCTATCGTCTGCATAACTCTTTTGACGATCTCGAGCAATCTTCAGTCTTTCCTTGATTTGTGTGATCTTATCAGTAGTCTCTTGCACAATCTCTGGTCCTGATAATTGACTTTCTCCTATTTCTGCCCAACAAACTGGAGTTCTGCACTTTCTTCCATACAGTGCTTCAAATGGGGCAGTTTCGATGCTTGAATGATAACTATTGTTATAGGAGAATTCAATTAATGGTAAGTGATCATCCCAGTTTCCACCAAAATCTATTACACATGCTCGGAGCATGTCTTCCAGAGTTTGGATTGTCCTTTCACTTTGTCCGTCTGTTTGGGGATGATATGCAGTGCTTAAGTTTAGTCGAGTTCCCATTGCTTTCTGGAAACTTGTCCAAAAATGAGAAGTGAAACGACTATCTCTATCTGATACAATGGAGAGTGGAATTCCATGTAAAGATACTACTTCGTCTACGTACAATTTGGCTAACCTTTCCATACTAAAAGTTTCCTTCATGGGTATAAAATGAGCTGATTTGGTTAATCGATCTACAATTACCCAAATCGCATCATTACCTTTTCTGGTTTTGGGTAACTTAGTAATAAAATCCATTGTTATGAGTTCCCATTTCCATACTAGCATTTCTAATTGTTGTAGTAGACCTGGAGATTTCTGATGTTCTGCCTTAACTTGTGAACAAGTAAGACACTTAGAAACATATCTAGCTATATCTTTCTTCATGCCTATCCACCAGAAATTATTTCTTAAATCTTGGTACATTTTATTGTTTCCAGGGTGTATGGTATACCTATATTTATGAGCTTCCTCTAAAATCTTATTTCTTAATTCTCCCTGCTTCGGTACCCAAATTCTTCTTTGGTGGAATCTCCAAATTCCATCAGATCCTTGTTCTAATTCTTTTATTCTTCCTTTCATTCCTTCAGCAATATCCTCTATTGCTGTTTCTTGAAAATTCTTTAGTTGTTCCATTAAATCTAATTGTAGATTTAATCTGAGAGCACGAACCCGTCGTTGTTTCTCATGGTACTTACGACTTAAAGCATCTGCAACTACATTTGCTTTTCCTTCGTGATATTGAATATCACACTCGTAATCACTTAAGATTTCCATCCATCTCCTTTGCCTCATGTTTAACTCTTTTTGCCCAAAAATATATTTTAAACTTTTGTGGTCTGTATAGACAGTAAATTTACTTCCGTAAAGATAATGTCTCCAAATCTTAAGGGCAAAAATTATGGAGCCTAACTCTAAGTCATGAGTTGTATAATTTTCCTCGTGCTTTTTCAACTATCTTGAAGCATACGCAATTACCTTCTTGCTTTGCATTAGTACACATCCAAATCCTAGTTTTGAAGCATCACAATATACTTCAAAATCTTCAGTCCCTTCTGGTAATGCTAGGATTGGAGCATTTGTTAATTTCTGCTTCAAGATTCTAAAGGCTTCTTCTTGTTTAGATCCCCATTCAAACTTAATGGCTTTACAGGTTAGCTTAGTTAATGGTACAGCTATCTTGGAAAAACCCTTAATAAACCGTCTATAATATCCAGTTAAACCTATAAAACTTCTAATTTCCATTGCGGTTTGCGGAACCTTCCAATTGGTAATTGCCTCTATCTTAGCAGGATCTACGTGAATACCTTCATGATTCACCATGTGTCCTAGGAATTGCATTTCTTGTAGCCAAAATTCACACTTCGAGAATTTGGCATAAAGCTTTTCTTTTCTTAACAAAGTTAAGAGTGCATGCAAGTGCTCACAATGTTCTTTCTGACTTTTGGAATAAATAAGTATATCGTCTATAAAAACAATTACAAATTTATCCAAATACGGTTTACAGATTCTATTCATCATGTCCATAAATGCAGCAGGAGCATTTGTTAACCCAAAGGGCATGACTGTAAACTCGTAATGACCATACCTAGTCCTGAAAGCAGTCTTAGGTATGTCTTCTTCTTGTACCTTCAATTGATGGTATCCGGAGCGCAAATCGATCTTAGAAAAATATCTAGCTCCTTGAAGTTGATCGAAAAGATCATCAATCCTAGGTAATGGGTATCGATTCTTAATTGTAACCTATTCAATTCTCTATAATCAATACACATTCTCATTGAACCATCCTTCTTCTTTACGAACAACACTGGTGCTCCTCACGGGGATGAACTAGGTTGTATGAAACCTTTACTTAGTAATTCATCTAATTGCGTTTTCAGTTCTAACATTTCGGTAGGAGCTAACCGATAAGGTGCTTTGGCTATCGGTGTAGTTCCAGGAATTAGATGAATCCTAAATTCTACCTCCCTATCTGGTGGTAATCCTGGTAACTCTTCTGGGAATACCTCTGAGTATTCTGAGACTACAGGAATCTCCTTAAGTTATTTACCCTTAGTATTAATGATTACTGAAATCATATATACTATTCCTTGTTTTCGTTCATAACTAGCAACTTTCATTACTGATATGAACTTCATGGGTTTACGCGGTTTATCTTCTGTAATTATGATTACTTCTCCAGTGGGTGCCTGAATTTCTATGGAGTTTTGGTCACAAAGGATACGAGCATGGTTGGCTACTAACCAATCCATTCCTAACACAACATCGAATTCAGCTAATTTCATAGGTAATAGGTTTGTAGAAAAGTTATGACCTGAAAGTTCTATTTCTACTTTTTGCAAAACCTGATTTATTTTAACTGAATTCCCATCTGCGGTTTCGACTGTAAAAATCTGCCTAATGTTGGTTAAGGGTAACTTAAGAGCTTGGCAGAATAAAGTATTTATGAAACTTTGGTTTGCACCAGAGTCAAATAATACTTTTGCATAAACGTTGTGAACTAGGAACGTACCAGCTATCACATCTGAAATGAATTCTGCTTCTTGAGTGGTCAGCTGGAATGCTCTGACATTCTTCTTAGTAGCTCCGTCGGTCGCCTTGGTTTTGTTGTCTGCTGGTTTAACCAATTTAGGGCATTCTGGCTTAAAATGTCCTGTTTCTCCACAGTTATAGCAAATTCTTGTTTTCTTCCTGAAGTCTTCTTCACGATGTCCTATGGCTTTGCAAAAGTTGCAGGTCATATAACATTTTCCATAATGTTTCTTTTTACAATTTCTGCAGAATGGCGAAGTTGAAGATTGCCCTGTTCCTCTTCTCTTGAAGTTACTATTATTACCCACCCGAAATCCTTGGGTAATTTTCTGAGCCAGTTCCTTTTTCCTATTTTCATCTCTTGTGCGTACCAGTTCATCAGTTAGAGTGTTAGCTAGTTTTACCGCATCGTCAATAGTGCGAGGTCTCGTAGCTTTAACGATATTACGGATTTCACTAATTAATCCCCAAACATAGCGAGAAATGAGTACCGGTTCTGGCGAAGCCAGCGTTGGTACCACCCTAGCATATTCGAAGAATGTCGAAGTATAACCACGACAATCTACACCCAGCATTCGATGATTTAAAAATTTATTTGCCATTTGATCTTTTTCATACTCGGGACAGAATTTTCTTTCTACAAGATTCTTAAATTCTTCCCATTTCATGGCATATGCCTCGATCCTTCTTTTAGCTTTTAACACTGTGTTCCACCATTCTAGCGCCCCTTCTTTAAAAAGATTTGACGCATACATAACTTGATCTTCCTCAGCACATTTACTTATAGTGATTACTGCCTCAGTTTTCTCTAACCAACGCAGTGCTGCAATAGCCCCTTCATTACCTGCAAACTCAGTTGGTTTACAGGCAAGGAATTCTTTGTAAGTGCAACCAGGTGTTGCAGCTTTCATTTTCTTGAAAATTGGAGCTTGCAGATCATGATTGTTATTAACATGATTACCACCTCTGTTTATACTATTACTAAAGCTGTCGCCTTGTGTACGTTTACTAGGAATGATTGATTGAGGTTTAACAGGTTTCTGAACAGCAGCAACGATTGCTGGAATAGCATTGGCTATTCCTTGTGCAACGATATCCTCGGTATCTTGCCTATTTAATAATTGCTCTTCCTGAATTTGCTCGGATTGATTTACTTCATTTACTGGTTCATTACCAATGTTTGCCATCTGATAAGTAATTTATAGATGAATAATTAGTATAAAATAAGAAATAATCCAATGTCACAAATAATTGCACATAATCACGTAACAATTATACAAACAAAATTGTAAATTTTCTAAATTTTCATTTATATATTATGCTTCTATATACAACCGTTTTATTGTTCATTTTACACATACTGACTTTTATTAATATTACTGTTATTATACAAACACAGACTCACTACCCACTTTTCTTTCATCAACTTGCATCTTTAATAATGATGTTCCCTCTCATCATATTTCCATGAGATTTGTCCTCCTGTCTCTCGGATCCTATTCCCAGCATCCATCAGCTCTTCACCAAAATGGCGAAGTTCGGCCATATTCTCGTTACTCATCGGTGGATTTGGTAGTGGTTCTGGATCGAATTGCGGGAGAAAGGAATAAGGACTGTTGATAAGGTTTTGGAATTGCCCATCATTTGTCCACCATTCATCCATTCCTAAAGGTTGGGTGTGGATTATTGGTTCTGGGATTGCTGGTTCCAGATTTATAGGGAGTTGATTTTCGATAGGATTAGAGTAAAAATTATTATTATTGACAGGCCTAATAGTATCACAGCTTGTCAATATAAAATCTAATTCTTCCTGAAATGTCATTTCTTGAGTTGGCTTAGAGCTTTCTCCAATTTCCATCTTGGTTTGTCTAGAACCTTTTCCAACCTCCATTTGTATTTGCTTAGAATATTCCTCAAGCTGTATTCCCATTTGTCTAGCATCTTCCCCTACTTCAATCTCCAATTCCTGCTGTCTCGAACTTTCCGCGGTTTCAATTTCTTTTCCTTTTTCTAAGGGATTGTTTATTTTAGGAAGTCTCTTAGCTGGTTTTTTCCTATGTACACGCCTCCCCCATACGAATCTCTTTCTTTTCTTAGGTTTTGGTTTTTCCAGAGGTGGAGCGTTGAATTCTATAGGTTGTTCCACATCAGGAAAGTACCCAGTAAACTCTTTAGAAACTTCTATGTTTACAGGGTAAAGGTTGAGATTCTCTAGGGCTCCAGATAACTCATTCATGCTGTTTAACATATATGTAAAAATAATAAATTAAAATTTTATAACAAATTTTACAGATAAACCTCAAATATTATTGCATATTCTGTGACTATTTTAATACAAAGGAAAAAAAAATTGACAATTTAAACATACTAAGTTTTATTGTAATTTTATTTATTTACTAGATGATATTTCTAGCTTGTAAGTTGCTAATACGGAGTCATGGTATTTTAAAGATTAGCACTTACTGCTACAGTGGCTAGCATATAAAGATCCGCCCATTTTTCATCTAAATTGTCTTCCCATGGTGATTTACTGATTAATTCCTGGGTTTCCTTTTTAACTTTCTTTTCTCGGAATTTCTTTAATTTCTCCTGACTTTTTCTAATAATCAAACTTCTTTTATCAGGAGAGAGTGGTTCCTCGTATTGGGCTTTTCGAACAAATATTCCTTCTTCAGGAGTTTGGGATGAACTTCCTTTTTCATTTGATGACCTATCTAATTTAAGATAGATGTTTGAAAGCTTTTGTTTACCCATACTGTAACTAACAAATAGTCAGTTAATAAAACACATAATCACATAATAATAATCAGGAAAAAAATTAAGTATTTCTAAATACTTAATTAGCTTAACTTAGTGGCTCTGATACCACCTTTTTCTGTCACGGCCCCCGACCCGGTTTGACCCGTTTCAGGAGCCATGGGACAGAAATCCCGTGGTATTTTATTTAATTGAGTTTAACAGCGGAAGTTTATCATCAAGATCTTTTTAAAGCTAGAATTTTCCTTTTTATTTTATTTCACAACTCGGGATAAAACCCCGGTAATTTACAATCATATGATTTCACGAAGAAATCTTTAAGTTACAAAACATAATTTCTTTATTTTATTATGAGCCACTTTCTTAAGCTTGCAGTGCTCCACAACACTTTTCCTGAATCACAACATATCACCTGAAACATGTTTGAAAAAGGTTTTGTCAGCGGGAAATACTGGTGAATCATTCTATTTTACTAAAATGACCTGTTTGTTATAATTTACAGTATTAAGGGTGATTACATTGTTTATATATCAACCAACTACCCACAGTATTTGTCACTCGACTTATTTCTGTAACTGTGGTCAGATCACCCATTGGCTAACTCGTTGTCCAATGGTGACGGGAATAAGTAATGTATACAATACCCCACATACCGGCTGTAATTTGGTGATTACAAAGACTTAATCCCTGTAATTATAACTTTGAAAATAAACATGCTTTTGTAAACAAATTTAATAAAAAGAGAATGACTCACATTGCAGATTTAACACGGACAGAGTCTAGTCTATTGATTAGCCTTGTTAACCTAATTTAAATAACAATGCACACAAAACTGGGTTAGTAATCAATACGGAATTTACGATAACTCACGAGATCAAACCCTCACAACGAATGACAAAGTGCGATACTTAAACATCCATCGAATTAACGACGAATGACAAAGCATAACCCTAATGTGGGCAGCACTTAAACATCCATTGGATATTTTGATCAATCGGACATTGAATCATAGCAGCGATCGAGTTATTACCCTGTTTTGCGGCAGCACTTCGTGATTCGTGTGTGTTTTGATAGTAAACAGAACGTAACTCAGTGTATATTTTGACTTTTTACGTCGTTTCAGTTCCAGAAATCTAGTCCCAATCTCTGCTATTTATACACAAATTTTACCAGGCTTACGGACCGTAAGCCTCATCCCTTACGGTCCGTAAGGGACACGAAATCGTTATAGAGTAGCCCCGTGTGTGTGTAGGCTTGCTGAGTTGACAGATTCGTAAATTTCAATTTTGACAGCATTTTATGTAGATAATCGTAACTAGGGTTTTACCCCCCTGAGTTTTAGGGGCCCTGATCCTGATTCTGATTATTCTGAAAATTTTAGGGTTTGCGTAGAATCACTTGGGTGTCTCAATTAGGGTTTCCTATTGGACAAATTATTTTAATAATTATGACTTTTGATGAGAGTTGTTACAGAGAGTGATCCAGAGATGCTTTCAGATGATACTGATGATTTTCAGCCTTTCGCCTTGCCGGATTTTGGTGATATTATACCTATAGCTGATGGTTTTCTTGACGGGGATTTGCCTCTTGTTCAGATCCCTGCTCCTTTTCCTCTCACTGGATTTCCTGTTGAGGATCTGCCTCTTGACGCGATGTCTGACGATGACGTCGATCTTTTCATCGAGGGTCCCCCTAAGGATGCCCAGGATGGTGGGGCTCCGGTTGATGATGATGTTGCTATTCCTTTTGATGAGATTCCAGTTGTCGATGCCATTGCTATTCCACCTGTCGAGGTTCCTGTTGTGGAGGTTTTATCTGACCCGTCTGGTCATGATTCTTTTGAGTCAGTGTCTTCCAGTACCTTACATGCGTTGGGATTACATCGATATCCCACAGATTCAGACAGTGACACGGCTATGTCTGCCGCGCCTATTGGTCCACACGACGATGATCAGGATTTTGATTTTGATGACGAGATGGATCCTATCTTTCCACACGATTTTGATCCAGACCATGAGATTGAGTTTGTCCCTGATGAGCAGCCTTTTGAGGCACCTGTTGATCCTGATTTCGATCCTGAGCAGGAGATTGATTTTGTTCCTGCTGAGTAGCCCATTGATGCACCTGTTGCAGCTCCTGGATGTACCCGCTGATCATGAGCTTGCTCCAGCTGACCCAGAGCCAGAGATTGCACCTGAGCCTATTCTTGCTCACGACCTTCCACCTGTGCACGACCCTATCCCTGTTGATGTACCAGTTGTTGCACCACCTTTGCCTGACCCGATCCCTGCACTTATTGATCATGCACTATTTGCTACCCATGTAGACCCCAGATATGCTCACACCCGCAATGGGTGGATTGAGGACGATGACGACTACCCTCCTTTTGTCAGGCCAGTTACTCCCCCTCCTGCACCTGTACATGCACCCGCTGATGTCGCTCAGTTTCACCCTCCTGTGTCAGATGTTCACCGCACAGATTTACCCATCACATTTCTTCAGAATATCCCTCCTCCCCGTCCTGGGGAAGGACCATCGAGTCAGCAAGCCAGTCACATACCTTTTGTGTCAGCAGCCGATCATTTCATGCCACAGTTTACACACGCTGCATCTTGTTCTGCACCCACGGCCGAGCCATTTATGTGGTTTCCGCCCAACGTCATGCCTATATCTGACCCATACCATCCCTTCCATATTGGATATTCGAGGGATGATCTGCTTTTATCCCTGCAGCTCTAGCAGGATATGTTGAGTCGTAGAGTCACTGAGCTAGAGAGGATCTCGCGTCCTCCACCTGGTACTGGTCCATCACAGTTTGCTACTCCACCTTCTCCACTGTTTCCTTACCCGGATTTCGACATCTGATTTCTTACCATGGAGCAGCAGATTAGCTGTTTGTTGCAGCTTGTTCATGTTAGTGCATTCATCTGTCGACTTCGTCTTATATCTAGTCTCAGTCGCGTTGCGGATCTGAACAAGTGTGACATCATCCTATACAATGATGACATCATCAAGATGACATCATCAATTGCATCATTACACAAGAAGATAAAACAATTGTTAAAGCTTTTAGATATTTTGCTCCAATTCAATTTTCTGATTCCGCTCCTACAAGCTATGTGTGGTTTGGAGCGAAATCAAGACAACTATAAATAGGGTAGTGTGCATTTCATTTGTAACAGATTTTGCCAAGTGATACCGAGGTGCTGCCGGTATATCCTTTGATTGTAAACATTGTAAATTCAATATACTAGAGGATTAAAGTGTGAATCAAGCTGTTTTGACATCCGTTTCTCTGTTTCCGCCTCTGAAACGGATTTGAGTTCTTCCGAACGACTCATTCAGGTCGAGACACGATCCTACAAGTGGTGTCAGAGCTCAGGATGAGGAGTTCTATACGATTCAGCTTGAAAATCTCTGTTTTTCTACACTTTCTTTAAAAAAATTCAAGTTTTCACGGTTAAAATTGGTCAAAATTTTCACAAATTATGTAAAATTGCATATTAACAAATCCTTGAAAGTTTCATGCTAAAATACAGCTTAAAAATGGGTAAAATTGATGTTCGAAGTGATTCCGCTCTTGTGATTCCGCTCGAGTTTTGTGACTGATTCCGCTCCAAGTTGTGTTTCAATTTAAAAGTGTTGATTTCGCTCCAAAATTATTTTCTGATTCCGCTCCAGAGTACCAAATCAGAGATTCCGCTCCAAAATTAATCAACCTGAGTCCGCTTGAAACCGCCACACTGCTTGAAAGTGCTTGAAAGTGCATCGTGTTGTGTGAATTGGCATGTTTTGGTGTCAAATTCATGTGATATTATCATTTCGGGTCTTGAAAATTGAAGTTCTGGTTGCATCGATTTGATCATAGTCATCAGTTTTTTACATGTGAAGTTCATTGACCCATGTGACTTCATACAATCGGCCCAATCAAGTGTTTAGAGTAATAAAGTTTTGTGTCAGAGTGCATGTGATGTTTGCATGTGTATTGAAAGAACTTGCATAATTGTCGGCCACCCTTGTTTACTATATTCAAAAGTTGAAAAGTTGAAACACACCGATTTAATAGAAACAATATTCAAATGTTTTTGGTTTAGTGGATTTGAAGGCCCAATCAAATTGTGTTGAACATTTAAAAAGGTGTTAGTTCATTCAATACTTTGCATGTGACTTGATAGGTTCAAGATAATATTCGACCCATTATTTGATCAATATATTCGGCCCAATGAGAATCAGAGTATCATAGAATTGTCGGCCCGCATGTGATATCGATTTGTTTTTCAATAAAATGTTAGTTTGCATGAAAAATTAATATTGATTGTCAGTCTTTATCATCGATTAAATTAATTAGAGTTTAAAGTGTTGTTAGCCAAGCCCAAGGTTTACATCATATTAAAGTGCACGGCCCATTTGAGTAAAGAAGTTTGCATCTTTTTATCCAGTAGTGGAACGAGTCCGCGAATTTTCGTCACGAGTTCTAGACTGTTTCAACTGTTACACACGTTAACATTTTTTAGTTTGTTAAAACTGATTGTTTGTTCGTTCTCATTCAGGTGTTTTGCCAAAGTATATCAAATTTTCTGAAGACATGGAAGAGGAATTCTACAATGCGTTTGCCACGCCAGTCGCTCCAGTTACAGCTGCTGAAACATTATACAGTGAAAATGAGACGGGAACTCATCAGAAACCGCCAAAACTTATGTACATTGAAGATTTTCAGGGATGGAAAAATCGATTTGAGAATTGGGTGCAAGCTTACAAGTTTGATGCATGGTGTTCTTTGGAGAAAGACTATGAGAAACCGAAAAACGAACGTGGACTTGAAAAAGGTTTCAGTGACTTTACGGAAGTTGACAAATTGAAGTATACTAGTGAGAAAATGATGATCAGTATTCTTCAACAGGCAATTACAGAAGATATATTTGTTTTGCTTCAACATGGTAATACAGCTAAGTCAATTTGGGAAGCATTGATTCAGAAATTCAAAGGAAGCGCAGATATGATTAAAAACAAAAAGGCGTTATTGAAGAAGTCGTTTGATATGTATTCAGCTTTCGACCATGAAACTACAAAGCATACCATTGATAGATATTGTCATCTAGTCTTAGAAATGAAAAGATTTAACATTGAGAAAGATGATGATGAGTGGGTCGATAAACTAGCTGAAGCACTACCACAACAAAAGTGGGGAACTTATTTGATGATTTTAAAACACACAAGAAAGTCTGAGAATATGAATCTGGCACAATTCATTCAAAAGTTTGAAGAGCGGGAGCTGGATATTCAGAAAACTGCTATAATGACGAATCCAAATGCCAAACAAGATGTCAGTTTGTATTACAGAGGGAACAAGTTTGAGGCTACTCCCAGCCCTAGTCCAAAGATTCAAACTGGTTTCAGTGCTGACAGTTCGTCTGGAACAAAGAGTAGCAATGTTACTCAAAGTGGTGGATATTCTTCAGCATTCTCAAGTTTTGATCCAAACAGCACAACATCAAGTTCTCAACGACAAAACTCAACAAATCTTCAGTGCAATGTTACCTTAAACATTCAAAATGGTCAGAATCTGTCACCGGAAGTTGCCAAGAAACACATGGCATCACTGGTTGCTATGTTAGAATCTTACGAAAGTTTGATCGGTGGGAAGATTGGAAATCCGTTGCTTACCAAAGAAGATTACGACCAAATTGATGCTAAAGAACTTGAGCTGATGGATATCAAATGGTGCTTAGCGAGTGCTTGGAAGAGAGCTGAAAAGTTTCAAGAGATTACTGGTAGAGATGAATTTCGAGGAATGGCTACTTCTCAGT
This sequence comes from Helianthus tuberosus, assembly GCA_030545235.1. Lineage (NCBI taxonomy): Eukaryota > Viridiplantae > Streptophyta > Magnoliopsida > Asterales > Asteraceae > Helianthus > Helianthus tuberosus. Next base: position 31,224 of record JARYGA010034487.1, on the reverse strand, counting down.
TGGGATTTGACAAGTCAAAAGTTACCTGTTTCCGTTGCAAAGGAAAAGGACATTTTAAACGAGAATGCAAAAGCAAAGAAGCAACCGGGAATCAAGATAGGAACAATTATTATCAGAAATCAATTTTCCATCAGATTGCTCAACAACCACAAACTGCACATGCTCATGCTATTGAAGATGGAAAGAAGAAAGCTTTACTTATTCATCAAGATGATGAAAAAGTTGCAGAGGGATTTAGTTGGGATAAATACATTCCATCTGATTCAGGCTTTGTTGCTTGAATACTAGGAGAAGATGAGGCTAGTGAGAAAAGAATCCCGATTTTTTCAGATCTCGGAAGTGATGTGGATACCGATGATGAGGAAGAACATCTCAACAAAGCAAGAAAAGGCATAGATCCTACTAGTTTTAATTTGTTTTTTGCACATAAAATGGAGATGCTGTATTAGAAGAAGATTGCCAGATTGAAGAAAGAGTTGGAAGCAACAAGAAGGCTAGCTGATGAAAAGATAAAGACAGAAGCTGGAGAAGCAAATGTTGATTTAGTAACTGAGAAAGTAATGGAGAAAATCGTTGAAGTGGAGAAAGTAGTGGAGAAGATTGTTGAGGTTGAAAAAATAGTCGAAGTTGAAAAACTGGTCGAAGTAGAGAAATTCGTCGAGGTTGAAAAGATAGTTGAAAAATTGGTTGAAGTTAAAAAACCGTGTTCAAAGTGTTCAGAAACTTGCAAAGTTTGTGAGGAGAAAGATAAGAAGATTGCTGAATTAGAGAAGATAAAAGAAGATTTACTGTGTGATGTGAAGTATGTCAAGGAGTCTTATGATGTGCTGAACAACACAGTTGATCGTCTGAAAAAGACAAATTCAGAAATTGAAAATGCAATGGAAAAGATGAGTGCAACATTAATGACAAAGCAGAGTGTTATTAATGCATACATTGAAGATTGTGCAAAGCTGAAGAAGGAGTTGGAGCTTGAAAAGATCGAAAGTGAAAGGATTAAACGATTACTGTTGAGTTATACTACTTGTGATTATTTGATTGATCGTGTTTATCCTACTGTTGCAGGTCTGGAAGCGTTCATGGATAAAAAGACTGAAGATACTGATACTGGTACTTATTCTCCAAGGAATCCTAACGAGGAGCGTCTAAAAAAGGCAGTCAACATCAAGTTAAAGTCTGAAATCATTGATGAATTACCAGACAATATTGATGTTACATTCACAGCGTCTGACACTGATCATGAGTCTGAGTTAGTAAAGAAAGTTGTCGATCAGGTGTTAGATACAGATGAAGAGTTAAAGTCGGAGTCTAAATCTGAGAGTTCGAATTCGTCAGAAAAGAGTCCGAGTTCGTTAGAAAAGAGTCCGAGTTCACCGGTTAACAGGGTTTACAATAGAGAATTCCTGTTATCAAAATCTAATTTGAATGACGGGTCAATCAAAGTGGCTTATACTTTGTATGATTCAGACAAATTATATTCTGATGAGGAATTTCCAATAAGAAGTGTCAAAACTGAAATGATCAAACAGGTTTTCAAAATAACAGAAATTAATATTTCTGAAATAATTGATTTAAATCTTCATGAAAAACCTAAAAAATACACTTCAAGAGTTCAACAGAGATTGAACAAGAAAAAGGGTTACGGTTATGGTTCACATTATCAAAAGAAACCAAACCACAATTGTAATTTTAAAAAACAAGGTCTGTGTTTTAATTCTTCAGAAAATTATAAAAATGAGAAAAATTATAAACCAAAAACAAAATTTGTTTTAGGAGGAAGTTCAGAAGATGAGCAGAAGAAACCATTCTGGAAACAGTCCAACCAAGAGTCTCTTGCTGAGGTAAAGAGGAATGTGAAGAAGTTTGCTCAAAGAGTTGACAGAAGGACTTGCTTTAAATGCAAAAAAGTTGGACATATTGCCTGGAATTGCCAACAGTCCAACAATACAAAACAGGAAGTTACTTCTAACTCAAAACTGAAAGAAAAACTTGTCTTTGAGAAGAAACAATCAACTGAGAAATTGAAAGTGTTTGAAAATTCAACTTCTGAAGAAGGTGAAAGTTCAAAACGGTTTTACAAAAGAAGAGTTGATTTAACAAAACAAAAATGGGTTGTAAAATCTGAAGGAAGTTCTGACAATGAATCTGATTCCCTAAAATCAGAGGAGTCATGTGTTGAGAAAAAGGTTGATAATTCCGTTCCTGAGATGAACGAGGAAAACTTTCCGTCATTGACAAAAGATTATTTGAAATCAAAAGGTAGGGTTGAGATTTCAGATCAATTCTTTGCTGATAAGAAAGAATTTGATGCTGAAAAGGTGTTTAATGGAAATGTTAAACATATTTTTGGAAAGATGGTTGCAGGAAAAGTGAAAGGTGCTAAAGAATTCTACAAATCAAAGTGCTGGTGGGACAGATGTGTTCCAGAATCTCCCAAGGATGGTCAGCCTTGGGGGAAAGTTTTTCCAAACTAAAAATTCTGACTTGCCGGAGCTCCCAGGTTGGTAAGAGTGGAGCAGGTATCGGCATCTTTCTTAGCAAATGATCCTACAAGTGGTACAGTTGGTAAAGTACTGGTGGTATATTTAAATTGTTATATTTTGATTTACAAGTGATTATAGTTGGTGAGTGAACCTGTAAGTAGTTGAGAGAGATTTTCATCGACAAATGGTTAATCAAGGTCATTAAGTTGAACTTGATTGGACCATACTTACAAGTGGTTTTAAAGAGAGCAATGTGATGATCCCCTATTTTACAAGTGATAAAATCAACAAAACTTATTTTCCGGAAAAACCATTTGATTAAAACAAACTTAAGTGTTTTGAAATCACAATGGGAAAATAGTTTGTTCCGAGGGGGAGTTCTGATTGTTTATGCCAAGTGGACGGCGAATTGAAGCGATTTGATATCGGTTGTCATTTTATTGTATAGTTTGTTTTCAAATTTCCTAAAATGTGTTTGCATTTTAGGGGGAGTAAAAGAAAATCCAAAAACATTTGAAAATTTGAAAAAAGTCAAAAACATGATAAAAATCAAAAATGAGTTTTGTTGTATAAAAGAGGAAATGATAGTACATCAGTGGACGATCACGGCATGCTAAAGAAATGGAAAGTTAAATGTGATAAACGGTCTCACTGATGATATGCCAGTAGGTTTTTGCACATTTAGTAGATTGTGACGAGATATAAACCTAAATTCAAACTTGCTTATATCGTGGGTAACATCTCTCGGATATATGGGTAACCCCCGAAATCTTGTTTGAAGGACCCCTCTTTCTGAGATACTAGGTCTTTATGCTTAGTGATATATGGGGTATTATCCCGGGACTTTTGATAATGCGGAAGCAATGGCCTAGTCCCCGGAGAATACTTTACGCTTGCTTGAAAAATAGCACAGCCCTCAGCAAAAATAGACAATAAAATTGCTAATTAATGCTGTTGTAAAAAAGATTCTCTAAAGGGGACCCACCAAAAGTCGAGCCGTCATCTCTCTGCTGAACGGAAGTTCTGACCTGAGCTCTCACGGTTTCGCAATTTAACCCCTTACATGTAACACCTGTGCCTTCACGGCTATCAAACAAATACCGAACCAATGAAATATTATATTTCATACTTGGGATTTGTAAAAATATGTGTATCATTTGCACATATCAATTATTGTTCAATTTCAAACTCTAAATCGCTTTCTGGAAGGTTATACGCGCACCGACGCGTAAATATAACCAGTTTAATGCAACAAACACTCCGGAATAGTGACATAGGCTTAACATACCTTAAATAACCTTTACATAACTTAGAAATAAGTTTTGAAGGCTTTGGTATGGCAAAATCGAGTTAATTCGCTTACAGGGACTAAATATGACAAACTGCGAAAGTATGTCAATTTGAACTGTAACAAACATTCCGGAACATGACCATAAGTTAAACACACCTTAAATATCCTTTATATAGCTTAGAAATAGGCTTTGAGGGGTTCGGTGTGCTAAAATAAACTTTTGGGTCATTCAGGGACTAAAAGTGTCAAAGAGTGCACAAGTTTGAACTTTCGCGCATAACTTACGTTCTGAATACATCCGGACATCCAAAAATTTATGTAAGCATGACTATATTATGCTTTAGTGTTTGGCTTGCCAAAAATCCATTCGTTGCGTCATTTGGATCGTTTTTCGCGCTTATGCGCATTCCGTCGTAATTAAGCGAACATCGTGTTCGTACGACCAAACGAACCAACACCCGGCATATTTTTGAGCATGTTTCATGTCCAAAATGTTTAGGCAACATTTTAGGGCCTTAAAGTTGGCTTTACGGGCCTTAGAAGTGTCGGGAATGGCCTTAAACACGTGCAGGGACTGAAACTGTCAAAATACAAACATGTTTCTGATCTGACAAGGCCAGGCGGCCCGCATTATGTTTGGCTGATCCTGAAGCGGGCCGCGTCCGTATATCAGACCAGATTAAATGCATTTAATCACAGATTGCAGCTGTTACATTCACACCCACACATTCTTACATGCTTAGTCAGATGATAAGGATGATATTTAGCCACCACAACTTTACGACAAATGTACGGGCAAGATCATGGCACGTTTTCCATGAAACGATCTTAACGGTGGACCTTTTACTATAAATACCCCACCCCCCATGCTTCATAATCACTAGAATTTTGTTCTTAGAAACTCTAAGTTGAAACCATTGTTTCATACCTGAGATTCTCGGATCGAAATTAGCATTCGGGGACCCTTCGTAAGTATTCTTTCGTTCTTTTCCTTATTTTATTGCTTTTCGAGTCCGAATGTCAAACTTTGTTTGACTTTCAGCGTTGACCAGTAATGGTCAATGCGAAGTTCGTTTGAACTTCGCAACGTGATTGTAATCACGATGGTTATAGTCCCTTGGGACTATGCCTACTGATTACCACGTTGTCTAGGGTCGTAGGGTAAGCGATCTAATAAATCGCTTATACCTCGAACCCGACCCATTTGGTCGATCATTAGGATCCGACCAAATACATTAGGTAACCATAGTAGGTAGGGAATAACCTTCCGAGGTTATACCCTATGGTCACATCGTTTAAGTAGTTGTATGATAGGTAGTTTATATGCCTTAGGTAAATTACCAGAATACCCTTTTCATGTATAATTGGTAATTAAGCATATGTAACCTAAACTTTTGTCACATAACTGATTATGTAACATGTTTAGGCATATAACACTTGTCATAGGGCTAGTTAGGCGGTCCGAACGCGTTTCACGCGAACAACGCGTTAAAGTAGCATAAGCTACCTAAACGGGTCGTAATGGGTCGAAAGCACTTAGATTAAGGTTTCATTTAGTATGTAGGCTTTGTTAAACCATATGACACGAGTCTCTATACTCGTTTGGTTTACGAACCCTCATTCTATCAGATCTTCCGATTTAGGTCCGGTTTATTAACATAGTTACCTATATTAGGTGTCGTTTGATATCCGTGATCTCTAGCATTGTTTGGTTGTTACTCAAGGACTACTAAGCAATCTCAAGTGAGTACATAGACCCCTCTTTTACTGTTTTCCAAACTGTTTTGGGGTGGAACACATGTGCCTACTTGTTACTTTCCTGCTTTCCTGTTTTCACATCATATACCTGCAATGTTCGTTATTACATTATAGTACATGATTTCATTACATTTTATGCTATGTATGTCCATTGCGTGCATACTTAGTACATCGTTTTACATTGCCATTTTATGCTATGTATGTCCATTGCGTGCATACTTAGTACATCGTTTTCATCACATGCTTACATTTTGTTATGACATTTGGGTTGTTTACAATGGAACAATACATTCATTAACATTAGCTACGCCGTTCGTTAGTAGGAAGTGGTACCATAGGAATTGACAACTCCCGTTCCGGACATCCCAGGGAAAGGGGATGAAAGGAATGACCGAATTCGATATACATAATTTAGATAAACCTTTAAGTGGTTTAAGGGTTTATCGCCGCAGTCTCAAGGCTTGGATGTATGCATTTTCACAACACCGCATAGATGTTCGTATCAGTATAGCATGCATTTACACAAAACATAGCATTGATTTAAACCGAGTTTTACCTCAATACTATGTTCTTGTGCATATGGTTTAGTTGATACATTTCACTAGCCATACATATCATTTTGGTTACATATTACATGATTTACATTGATCATGCATTTACACAAAAATAGCGCTGATTTAAACCGAGTTTTACTTTAATACTATGTTCTTGTGCATATGGTTTAGTTGATACATTTCACTAGCCATACATATCATTTTGGTTACATATTACATGATTTACATTGATCATGCATTTACACAAAACATAGCTTTGATTTAAACCAAGTTTTACTTCAATACTATGTTCTTGTGCATATGGTTTAGTTGATACATTTCACTAGCCATACATATCATTTTGGTTACACATTACATGGTTTACATTTGACACATAAACACTTTTGACATTGGTTATACATTACATGATTTACATTAGACATGAACATTTTACTTTGGTAGTTTGGTTTGAGTAAGTGATTAAGTAACGATGCGTGTGTAATATGATACAAGCATGGTGGATACGCCGCTGGTACTTCCTATATATAAGTGTTTGTATGGTATTACATATCGTAGCGTTATTTGAATCATTTCAGTTTTTGACATATAACATTTTATACAAATAACATACTTTTCACAAGACATTGTTTTACAAAACAACTTATCTTTTACAAACTCATTTTACTTGGTTATTCATTTAACCATACATTATTCTCTTATTTATACATATCATCTGATTTTATCGTTTTTCAAATGATTTACAAAACAAAGCAAATTACAAGGTTCATGACTAAACATTTTCTCAAACATAAGTCATGAAACCTATTTTCACAAAACCTATGTATCTCACAGGCATTTTTATGCTGACGTACCTATTTTCACATGTGTTTTTCAGGAGCTGTTGCATAAGATGATCAAGATACACATAGGCAGACTTGGGCTTTAGTGACAATAAAAGATGCAAGACTAGTTAATTATGTTGTATTTCTTTGTTTGTTAAGACATTGTAACACTTTTAATCAATAAAACAAAACTTAAATTTCCATGGTTGTGAAACATTAATTCTGTTACAACACTCCCCGATGTTTCCGCCACGTTTTGTATGTTCTACGTGGTCGGGGTGTGACAGAAACGATGGTATCAGAGCTCATGGTTATAGGGAATTAGGTTATTAGTAATACTTTGACCTAGTCTATAACTTTTCTAGGACCCTAACGCGAGTTTACTTGCGTTTAGTCATAAAACAATACTGTCACCTATCTTTAGGCGACAACCACAACAAGAACATAAATTTCAAAACCGCTTTGAAAACTAATCATCTGTTCTAGGATGATTGATTGCTAGGTTTTGAACTCTCTATTATATGGTTTTGAACCCCTTTGAGTTTTCAAAATCTCGTCAAGGTTTTGGGTTTTAAATAATGTGAACACGTGCAAACTGGAAGGGTGAATGCCTGTATTCTGGGTTTTCTGTCTAGGCAAGCACTTCGTATACATCTCATCAGACGCGAGACCAGTTCTGCTTACCTGGGAATTCTTGGGATGAGTGTTCACTTATAGGCGAGCATGTCTTCACGATACATTATTTTTGACCCATTTACTTTGATTTGTCACCATCTCATTTGTTTGCCTTAGGTAACAAACAAATGATCACAATTTTCATTCGTTACCATTCTGCATTGATTTTCCAATAACCTTTCACTTGCTTCTTCCTCTGTCTTTCATTTTCTTTTAGAATGTCTATTCCTCTTAGCACTGGTCAAATGCCCGAGCGAACAGCCAAATTTGTCCAGCAAATTGGCGAAGTGATTCAGAGGACTGTGGATTTAGGTATTGCCATGGCTCGTCTCAACAATGAAGCCTCTCGTCTCGACAATGAAGCCACTCAAGAGCCACAGAAGGAAGCAGAAGTCAAGCCAGCACCAAAATCAAGGAAGCGTAAGGCTTCAAGGAAACCCGCAGCGGTTACACCTAATCAAGCGGGACCTAGCCAAGTGGCAAGGCCACCAGCTAGGAAGCCGTACTTAGGAACTGCTCCTAGGTGCAAGCGATGTAACGGTCATCATTCAAACCTCATACCCTGCTTCAAATGTACCTACTGTGGACGGCGGGGACATTTGATTAACACATGCCACTTTGCTGCCCAAAACAAAGCTGCTATAAACCTTGCTGCTACCGAACTCCAAGTCAACCCAACTCAAGCTCGTTTTTCGCGTGGTACTTGCTACAACTGTGGTGATACGAGCCATTACAGGAACAACTGCCCGAAGATTGTCAGTGCTAATCCAACACGTGGATGAGCAATTGGCTGAACAAAGGATGTTGCTGTCTTATGCCTTTGTTTCTTTTGTTTTCTTGTAATGTGAAACAATCTGTTTTGTTCATAAATAAATTATTGTTCACAAAGTCTGATGTACAAGTATAGTTACATGTGTGTATGACTTTTCCTATGTTACCTACATCAAGGAACTATGTTCCTTACAAACTACTCTAGTGATTCTCTTTTTCAAATGATCGCTCATGATTCCTTCAAAAATTTTAAGTACTCGTTTCATTATAAGATACGAAATACAGAAAATAAAGTGACATTATGAGTAATCATGCTTCTGCACATCTGTGCCTTTAAATCCCTGGTTAGATAACTAAGGGTATTTTCAAATCTCATACCCATTACGTTTTGATTTTTTTCAACATACACAGTACAAGTATTTCAAAACAATCTTCATAATCTCAAAACATTTCATATAGTTTGAAAACAATTTTTCTAGATGCATTGTCTATGTTATTTCAAAAACATTGGTCATGTTATCAAAACCAACCTTCCTAATTTCAAAATATTTCATATAGTCTGAAGACAATATTAACACAATACATTTTCTTATCAAGTGCATGATTTCTAAAAGCATCATTCATGTCTTTCAAAAACCTTATACATAATTTCAAAATTCATCTCGCATGATTTTAAAACTTTTTTTGTAAATATATCTATCTAATACACCTACTTTATGATTTCAAAAGTATTATATATAAGGTTTCAAAAACATTAAACACATTTTTCTTAAAAGAACCCCATGCACAGTTTTCAAAAATATTTTCCTCGTACATTGACTTAACTTTCAAATTTCGCTTCATATGTCGCCTTGGCATATCTGGCATCTCAACTTCGTAAAGCATTTCAACTTCATGTTTTGACATAAGCACGTCCAGTGCAAGGTTTCAAAACATCTTCAACTTATAAAATCCATATGGGATCTTTTTATCTTCATATTTAGACCCTTGTGGATGATCATCATTCAAATCAGAGTCCTTAATTAGATTCTTTATGTACCTTAATTCGAACATTTCGGGTTCTAGTAATCGAAATCGAATTTTCTTTTTGAATCTTTCTATCTTTATAGTTAGATTCTTGATAATGTTTAAAGTGCCAAATGAAATCCACGAGATGGATTCCTATTGTACTTTAAATACATGTACTCTGTTAGCAGAACAAGCTTCTAGTTAAACAATTTTGTGGTTATGTGACTATGTGTTTATTCATCTTATGTTTTCTTTTATGCATTTTTGTGTTTTTAATACACTGGATATTCGTTATCCAAATCCTCGCAGGATCTTTCATATCTTCATATGAGGGATTCGTAGCAGGATATTCAAAAGGTACCACCTTCAATCCTCAATGGGCTTCTATGTAATAGTTAAGACCCTTGGATTATATAGTACCACTCCATGATTCTTAAGAGACCTTAAGTGGTCTAGTCAAAAAGATTGATTCACAATCTGGTTAAAGAATGACATCTAGTGATGTAGCTGAACAGACTCCTTGATAGTCTCTTTAGATCATTTATTGATTTAATTAAAAGGACTCTATGGCGGTCTAGTCACACTCATCACAGGATAGTTCATTTGGTTTTTCCCTACACATTATAAAATAGACTGTGTGAACTATGCAAGGAATTGTCTAATTATGGACGCGTACATAATTATGAAATTTAGTGCACAGAAACCCAGTAATATTTATTATGTGTAAGAACCGATAGTGACAACAATAACAAAATGAGAACGATGTAATGGAGGTATGGTGGACGCACCAATGGCGCTTCATATACTTGTATATAAGTGTCCCTCTTACATTGCAAGCATAATGTTATTAAGGTTACTAGAAGTTTAGAACCCTAACCAATATTGTTCGATCTTTTCCACTTCATGTTTTCAAGCTCTCACAAGTTTCCTCTAAATAAATTTCGGGGCGAAATTTCCTAAAGTAGGGGAGACTGTAACACCTGTGCCTTCACGGCTATCAAAAAAATACCGAACCAATGAAATATTATATTTCATACTTGGGATTTGTAAAAATATGTGTATCATTTGCACATATAAATTATTGTTCAATTTCAAACTCTAAATCGCTTTCTGGAAGGTTATACGCGCACCGATGCGTAAATATAACCAGTTTAATGCAACAAATACTGCGGAATAGTGACATAGGCTTAACATACCTTAAATAACCTTTACATAACTTAGAAATAAGTTTTGAAGGCTTTGGTATGGCAAAATCGAGTTAATTCGCTTACAGGGACTAAATATGACAAACTGCGAAAGTATGTCAATTTGAACTGTAACGAACATTCCGGAACATGACCATAAGTTAAACACACCTTAAATATCCTTTATATAGCTTAGAAATAGGCTTTGAGGGGTTCGGTGTCTAAAATAAACTTTTGGGTCATTCAGGGACTAAAAGTGTCAAAAAGTGCACAAGTTTGCACTTTCGCGCATAACTTACGTTCTGAATACATATGGACATCCAAAAATTTATGTAAGCATGACTATATTATGCTTTAGTGTTTGGCTTGCCAAAAATCCATTCGTTGCGTCATTTGGATCGTTTTTCGCGCTTATGCGCATTCCATCGTAATTAAGCGAACATCGCGTTCGTACGACCAAACGAACCAACACCCGGCATATTTTTGAGCATGTTTCATGTCGAAAATTTTTAGGCAACATTTTAGGGCCTTAAAGTTGGCTTTACGGGCCTTAGAAGTGTCGGGAATGGCCTTAAACACGTGCAGGGACTGAAACTGTCAAAATACAAACATGTTTCTGATCTGACAAGGCCAGGCGGCCCGCATTATGTTTGGCTGATCCTGAAGCGGGCCGCGTCCGCATATCAGACCAGATTAAATGCATTTAATCACAGATTGCAGCTGTTACATTCACACCCACACATTCTTACATGCTTAGTCAGATGATAAGGATGATATTTAGCCACCACAACTTTACGACAAATGTACGGGCAAGATCATGGCACGTTTTCCATGAAACGATCTTAACGGTGGACCTTTTACTATAAATACCCCACCCCCCATGCTTCATAATCACTAGAATTTTGATCTTAGAAACTCTAAGTTGAAACCATTGTTTCATACCTGAGATTCTCGGATCGAAATTAGCATTCGGGGACCCTTCTTAAGTATTCTTTAGTTCTTTTCCTTATTTTATTGCTTTTCGAGTCCGAAAGTCAAACTTTGTTTGACTTTCAGCGTTGACCAGTAATGGTCAATGCGAAGTTCGTTTGAACTTCGCAACGTGATTGTAATCACGATGGTTATAGTCCCTTGGGACTATGCCTACTGATTACCACGTTGTCTAGGGTCGTAGGGTAAGCGATCTAATAAATCGCTTATACCTCGAACCCGACCCATTTGGTCGATCATTAGGATCCGACCAAATACATTAGGTGACCATAGTAGGTAGGGAATAACCTTCCGAGGTTATACCCTATGGTCACATCGTTTAAGTAGTTGTATGATAGGTAGTTTATATGCCTTAGGTAAATTACCAGAATACCCTTTTCATGTATAATTGGTAATTAAGCATATGTAACCTAAACTTTTGTCACATAACTGATTATGTAACATGTTTAGGCATATAACACTTGTCATAGGGCTAGTTAGGCGGTCCGAACACGTTTCACGCGAACGACGCGTTAAAGTAGCATAAGCTACCTAAACGGGTCGTAATGGGTCGAAAGCACTTAGATTAAGGTTTCATTTAGTATGTAGGCTTTGTTAAACCATATGACACGAGTCTCTATGCTCGTTTGGTTTACGAACCCTCATTCTATCAGATCTTCCGATTTAGGTCCGGTTTATTAACATAGTTACATATATTAGGTGTCGTTTGATATCCGCGATCTCTAGCATTGTTTGGTTGTTACTCAAGGACTACTAAGCAATCTCAAGTGAGTACATAGACCCCTCTTTTACTGTTTTCCAAACTGTTTTGGGGTGGAACACATGTGCCTACTTGTTACTTTCCTGCTTTCCTGTTTTCACATCATATACCTGCTATGTTCGTTATTACATTATAGTACATGATTTCATTACATTTTATGCTATGTATGTCCATTGCGTGCATACTTAGTACATCGTTTTCATCACATGCTTACATTTTGTTATGACATTTGGGTTGTTTACAATGGAACAATACATTCATTAACATTAGCTACGCCGTTCGTTAGTAGGAAGTGGTACCATAGGAATTGACAACTCCCGTTCCGGACATCCCAGGGAAAGGGGATGAAAGGAATGACCGAATTCGATATACATAATTTAGATAAACCTTTAAGTGGTTTAAGGGTTTATCGCCGCAGTCTCAAGGCTTGGATGTATGCATTTTCACAACACCGCATAGATGTTCGTATCAGTATAGCATGCATTTACACAAAACATAGCATTGATTTAAACCGAGTTTTACCTCAATACTATGTTCTTGTGCATATGGTTTAGTTGATACATTTCACTAGCCATACATATCATTTTGGTTACATATTACATGATTTACATTGATCATGCATTTACACAAAAAATAGCGTTGATTTAAACCGAGTTTTACTTTAATACTATGTTCTTGTGCATATGGTTTAGTTGATACATTTCACTAGCCATACATATCATTTTGGTTACATATTACATGATTTACATTGATCATGCATTTACACAAAACATAGCTTTGATTTAAACCAAGTTTTACTTCAATACTATGTTCTTGTGCATATGGTTTAGTTGATACATTTCACTAGCCATACATATCATTTTGGTTACACATTACATGGTTTACATTTGACACATAAACACTTTTGACATTGGTTATACATTACATGATTTACATTAGACATGAACATTTTACTTTGGTAGTTTGGTTTGAGTAAGTGATTAAGTAACGATGCGTGTGTAATATGATACAAGCATGGTGGATACGCCGCTGGTACTTCCTATATATAAGTGTTTGTATGGTATTACATATCGTAGCGTTATTTGAATCATTTCAGTTTTTGACATATAACATTTTATACAAATAACATACTTTTCACAAGACATTGTTTTACAAAACAACTTATCTTTTACAAACTCATTTTACTTGGTTATTCATTTAACCATACATTATTCTCTTATTTATACATATCATCTGATTTTATCGTTTTTCAAATGATTTACAAAACAAAGCAAATTACAAGGTTCATGACTAAACATTTTCTCAAACATAAGTCATGAAACCTATTTTCACAAAACCTATGTATCTCACAGTCATTTTTATGCTGACGTACCTATTTTCACATGTGTTTTTCAGGAGCTGTTGCATAAGATGATCAAGATACACATAGGCAGACTTGGGCTTTAGTGACAATAAAAGATGCAAGACTAGTTAATTATGTTGTATTTCTTTGTTTGTTAAGACATTGTAACACTTTTAATCAATAAAACGAAACTTAAATTTCCATTGTTGTGAAACATTAATTCTGTTACAACACTCCCCGATGTTTCCGCCACGTTTTGTATGTTCTACGTGGTCGGGGTGTGACATTACAGATATCATCTAGGTATACTCACCTGTAAGACTGAATATTGGGATCTGGATACGGGAGTATATTCTGAGGTGGGAACACTCGATTAAGTTTAAGTCTCTAAGACACTAATCTCGTATCTCGGATCAGTTGAACTTTGTGTGAAAATTTAAGTGGACCAGTATACTGACAATCTAGGTGAATCGTTTAGAACTTAAAATGTTTAAAGCTTAACGGTGTTGGTGATTGGTCTCATAAACTGATATGATCTCTTACGCAAACTTACAAAAATATTGTATGTAAATATTTCATTTCTGCATTTCATTTCTGTTATTTCAAAAATCCAAAAAGATTTTCGGTGTGTTTTAGCATAAATTTTTGAAAATTCAAAAAGATTTTAGACAACTGATGTTGGAAAGCTGAGTTTCAAAATTCTGAGTGCTGAACATGACGAACAGGTTTGGGAAAGTGCGTTTGAAGTTGTGTGAAATGAAAATGATATACATTTAAGTGGTTCATCAGAAATTGACATGATAAATCATTTTGATTGATTCTTGAAAATGATGTATTCGGGATTATGTCTTCAAGTGATTAGCAAAGTTTCTAAATTTGTTATATCTTATCTTTTATGAAACTTATGTTTTGGGTAGAGAATATGCAGGTGAGTCAGGTTACAATGTCTGAACCTGGGAAAGTCGGACTACGATCCCACTATAAGTTGAGGGGGAGTCTGTTAGAGAAAGAGAGTCTGAAGATGCAAGAGCTAGGCGCCAGAGTTCCTGAAAGAGAATTGGAGATAGGATAGAGCCAGATAGAGATCATGAAGGAAGTCCAAAGACTGATAAAGACTGAAGATGAAAAGACTAGACACTTAAGACTCGTCAACATCTGAGGGGGAGTCTGTTAGTGCATTCATCTGTCGACTTCGTCTTATATCGAGTCTCAGTTGCGTTGCGGATCTGAACAAGTGTGACATCATCCTATACAATGATGACATCATCAAGATGACATCATCAATTGCATCATTACACAAGAAGACAAAACAATTGTTATAGCTTTTAGAGATTTTGCTCCAATTCAATTTTCTGATTCCGCTCCTACAAGCTATGTGTGGTTTGGAGCGAAATCAAGACAACTATAAATAGTGTAGTGTGCATTTCATTTGTAACAGATTTTGCCAAGTGATACCGAGGTGCTGCCGGTATATCCTTTGATTGTAAACATTGTAAATTCAATATACTAGAGGATTAAAGTGTAAATCAAGTTGTTTTGACATCCGTTTCTCTGTTTCCGCCTCTGAAACGGATTTGAGTTCTTCCGAACGACTCATTCAGGTCGAGACACGATCCTACAGTTCATGCTCTCGAGGAGGAGTTAGCGCGTATACGCCGTTTGCTTTTCATTCCTCCACCTCCTCCTCCTCCCCCATCAGCTTAGAGGTTTTTGGTTTTATGCAGATAGCATGCTTTTGATGAGAGTGCAGCTATTGAGCCTGATTGCATAGCTTTTGAAGACCACATTATGACTTTTGACATTTGACTTTTGATTGTTGTAGATTGTTAGACGATTCAGACAAGGGTGATGTGACCCTTAGTCTCTTTTGATGTATGATACTATTATGAAACTTGTAAACTGTACTTGTGATCTTGATATATGATAGCTCAATCGCAACATTCTCATTACATACATTGTTGAATTATTTGTTTGTGTTATGACATGGGATGTTATGTATTTACTTGTGTTGATAAATGTTATTACATACGCGTACTACATACTTATATGCATAAGACCTGACCTATACAATCTTCTTATAGAAGATGCCTCCATGAAGGGAAAATCGTTTGCCCACTACTGAGGCCGAATTGCAAGAAAGGATCTCCCGAGCAATAGCAGATTACGAGGCCTCACGCGCCGAAACTAGTGGGGGTACCTCGAGGAACAACCCACCAAATGGTAATGTTTAAGTCGTTTGGGACACATTACGTTACCTTTGGATATTCCGTGTGCGTTTGCTAATGTTTCCTGTGAATGACGTTACTTATACAGGTTGTACCTTTAAGCAGTTTTTAGACTGTAAACCGCTGAATTTTGACGGCACCGGGGGTGCTGTGGCCTTTGTTCGATGGACGGAGAAGACCGACTCAGTGATAAGAATGAGTAAATGCGCACCAGAACAACAAGTCACCTACATCTCCAGATTGTTCATAGATGGAGCACTTTCATGGTGGAATCTCCAAGTCTAGACTCTGGGAGAGGCAGCAACATACACTTTGACTTGGAACGAGCTGAAGGAGCTCATGCGTAAAAAGTATTGCTCCAGGGCCGAAATCCAAAAGTTAGAGATAGAATTTTGGAACCTCAAGATGGATGGCCCCAAAATCGCGGAGTATGTACTGAGATTTCATGATTTATCTCACGTGGTACCATACATGGTTAGTCCGGAGTTCAAGCGTGTTGAGCGTTTCATCTGGGGGTTGGCACCTCAGATTATAAGCATGGTGACAACGTCGAAGCCTGCCACAATTACAGAGGCTATCGATCTGAGTGTAGCTTTGACTGAGGAGGCCATCAGGCTAAACAAGTTTTCAAATTCTGACCCGAAGAAAAAGGAGACTCACGTCGAGTCCTCGAGAGAGAACAAGAGGAAGTTCTCCAACTTTAAAAAGAGTACCTGCAGTGCCAACAAGAGGAAGGATGTGAACCCACCAGCTGAAGCTAAGTCTGGTGCTGAAGTCAAAGGGAAAGGATACACGGGCGCTCTGCCCAAATGTGAAGTATGCCAGTATCATCATGCTGGCCAGTGTAGAGTTAGAAAATGTGAATCTTGTGGGAAGGTTGGTCACTCGAAAGAAACATGCTGGACTGGTGCTGGCCGTGGTGGCCAAAGGGGTTTTTGTAACAACAACCGTGGAGGTAATGGGAATGGGAACCGTCCGCAAGGAAATAATGGCGGTAACGGAAATCGTGGTAACTTTGCGAATCAAGCTGGGAATCGTAACCAAAACAACACTCAAGGCGGTAATGGTCGAGGACCAGGTTGTTTTAATTGCGGAGATGTGGGGCATTTCAAGCGAGAATGCCCAAAGCTCAATCAAGCACATGGAAGAGTTTTTAACATTGGTGCGAGGGAAGCACGCCAAGATCCAAACGTGGTTATTGGTACGTTCCCTATAAATCAACGCTTTGCATCTGTACTACTTGACACTGGTGCCGATTATAGTTTTGTATCGCTAGAGTTTATGAAAATGCTTGGGTTAACTTCTAGTAAATTAGACATTCCGTACTCAATAGAACTAGCTAATGGAAAGCTAGTCGAAATGACTGAAGTAATCAGAGGTTGCGTGATAGAACTGGGAGAGCACAAGTTTACTCTTGATTTGCTGCCAGTCGAGTTGGGAAGCTTCGACGTGGTAGTGGGGATGGATTGGTTGTCCAGCAACAGAGCCGAGATTGTATGTCATGAGAAGATCATTCGCATTCCATTGACGAATGGAGAAACGATTGTGGTACATGGAGAGAAGCGCGATACACCCTTAAGGATCATTAGTTGCTTGAAAGCTCGAAAGTGTTTACAGAAGGGATGTGTTGCCTTTCTGGAACACATCGTGGATAAAGAAGCCGCTGAACCAAAGATAGAAGATATTCCAGTCGTGAAGGAATATCCTGAAGTCTTTCCAGAAGACTTGCCAGGATTGCCGCCACAAAGACAAGTCGAGTTTCACATTGACTTAGTTCTAGGCATCGCGCCTGTAGCTAAGGCACCTTATCGAGTTGCGCCTTCGGAAATGCAGGAGTTGTCAACGCAACTTCATGAGTTGTTAGACAAGGGATTTATCAGACCAAGCTTCTCACCTTGGGGAGCTCCAGTTTTGTTCGTTAAGAAGAAAGATGGTAGTTTCTGCATGTGTATCGACTACCGCGAGCTGAATAAGTTGACCATTAAGAACCGGTATCCTTTGCCAAGGATTGACGACCTGTTCGATCAACTACAAGGTTCGAGTTTTTACTCCAAGATCGATCTTCGATCAGGTTATCACCAGTTGAGGATACAAGAAGAAAGCATACCAAAGACTGCCTTCAGAACTCGATATGGACATTACGACTTCCTGGTTATGCCATTTGGGTTGACAAACGCACCAGCCGTGTTTATGGATTTGATGAACAGAGTCTGCAAGCCCTACCTCGATAAGTTTGTGAACGTGTTTATTGATGACATTTTGATCTACTCAAAGTCAAAGGAAGAACATGAGCAACATCTAAGGGCTATTCTAGAGCTGCTTAAGAAAGAAAAGTTGTACGTGAAGTTCTTGAAGTGCGAGTTCTGGTTACACGAAGTCTAGTTTCTTGGTCATGTAGTTAACGGAAATGGAATTCATTGGATCCCACAAAGATCGAGGCGATCAAGAATTGGGAGACTCCGAAAACGCCAACTGAGATTCGACAATTCTTAGGTTTGGCTGGGTATTATCGCAGATTTATTGAGGATTTCTCGAAAATCTCTCAACCTTTGACCTCCCTTACACATAAAGACAAGAAGTATGAATGGGGAGACAAGCAAGAAGAAGCATTTCAGTTGTTAAAGAACAAGCTTTGTGACGCACCAATTTTATCTCTACCCGAAGGCACTGACGACTTCGTGGTATATTGCGATGCCTCGCATCAAGGTTTAGGCTGCGTGCTGAGGCAGCGACAGAAGGTCATAGCTTATGCTTCACGCCAATTGAAGATTCACGAGAAACATTACACCACGCATGATCTAGAATTAGGCGAGGTGGTGTTTGCTTTGAAGATCTGGCGACATTACTTATATGGCACGCGATGCACAATCTTTACTGATCACAAGAGTCTGCAGCATATATTTGATCAGAAAGAGCTTAACATGAGACAGAGACGTTGGGTAGAACTATTGAAAAATTATGATTGTGATATCAAATATCACCCAGGGAAGGCCAATGTGGTCGCCGATGCCCTGAGTCAGAAGGAAAGAATTAAGCCCATAAGGGTTCGAGCTTTGGAAATGATTGTACATACAGACCTCTCGTTGCGGATTCATGCCGCGCAGAGAGAAGCACTCAAGGAAAAGAATCTTGAGAATGAGTATCTTCGTGGGATGGAGAAACAGTTGGTACCAAAGGAGGATGGAACATTGTGTTTCTTGGGAAGAATTTGGGTTCCCCTCTTTGGTGGTTTGAGAGACGTTATTTTTGATGAAGCTCACAAGTCACGGTACTCGATCCACCCAGGATCGGATAAAATGTACCAAGATTTAAAGGATTTTTATTGGTGGCCGAGAATGAAAGGCGATGTTGCAACATATGTTGGCAAATGTTTGACCTGCGCTAAGGTAAAGGCCGAATACCAGAAGCCTTCAGGTCTTCTGCAGCAACCTGAAATACCCCAGTGGAAATGGGAGCAGATTTCGATGGACTTTATAACAAAGTTACCAAGGACACCCAGAGGTCACGATACGATTTGGGTAATCGTGGACCGTCTGACCAAATCTGCACACTTTTTGCCAATCATGGAGAAAGACAACACGAGCAAACTTGCTGAACTATACCTCAGAGAGATTGTCGCACGTCATGGAGTGCCTCTCTCGATTATCTCTGATAGAGATGGAAGGTTCGTATTGTAACACCTGTGCCTCCACGGCCATCAAACAAATTCCAAACCAATGAAATATTGTATTTCATACTTGGGATTTGTAAAAATATGTGTATCGATTGCACATATCAACTCTTGTTCGATTTCAAGCTCTAAATCGCTTTCTGGAAGGTTATACACGCACTGATGCGTAAATATAACCAGTTTAATGCAACGAACACTCCGGAATAGTGAAATAGGCTTAACATACCTTAAATAACCTTTACATAACTTATATATAAGTTTTGGAAGGTTTGGTGTGGTGAAATCAAGTTTTGGGTCATTCAGGGACTAAAAGTGTCAAAAAGTGCACAAGTTTGCATTTTCGCGCATAACTTACGTTCTGAATACATCCGGACATCCAAAAATTTATGTAAGCACTAAAATATTTTATTTTAGTGTTCTCCATAAGAAAAATCCATTCGTCACGTCATTTGGATCGTTTTTCGCATTCGGGACCAGATTCGATGTATTAGCCGTTGTTTAATTCACAACCACACATTCTAAACTTGCTTAGTCAGCGGATAAGGATGGAATCTAAGCACCATAACTTTGCAACACATGTATGGATGGAATTTAAACACCTAAACACCATAACTTTGCAACACATGTATGGATGGAATTTAAACACCTAAACACCATAACTTTTCAACACATGTACGGATGGGATTAAGGCACGTTTTCCATGAAACGATCTTAACGGTTCGGGTATTCCTATAAATACCCCATACCCCCCATTGCTAAAATCACTAGAAACTTGATTTGAGAAACTCTAAGTTGAAACATTTGTTTCATACCTGAGATTTTTGAATCGAGTTTAGCATTCGGGGACCCTTCGTAAGTATTCTTTCGTTCTTTTCCTTATTTTATTGCTTTTCGAGTCCGAAAGTCAAACTTTGTTTGACTTTCAGCGTTGACCAGTAATGGTCAATGCGAAGTTCTTTTGAACTTCGCAACGTGAGTGTAATCACGTTGGTCATAGTCCCTTGGGACTATGCCCACTGATTACCACGTTGTCTAGGGTCGTAGGGTAAGCGATCTAATGAATCGCTTATACCTCGAACCCGACCCAGTTTGGTCGATCATTAGGATCCGACCAAACACATTAGGTGACCATAGTAGGTAGGGAATAACCTTCCGAGGTTATACCCTATGGTCACATCGTTTAAGTAGTTGTATGATAGGTAGTTTATATGCCTTAGGTAAATTACCAGAATACCCTTTTCATGTATAATTGGTAATTAAGCATATGTAACCTAAACCTTTGTCACATAACTGATTATGTAATATGTTTAGGCATATAACACTTGTCATAGGGCTAGTTAGGCGGTCCGAACGCGTTTCACGCGAACGACGCGTTAAAGTAGCATAAGCTACCTAAACGGGTCGTAATGGGTCGTAGACACTTAGGTTAAGTTTCATTTAGTATGTAGGCTTTGTTAAAACCATATGACACGAGTCTCTATACTCGTTTGGTTTACAAACCCTAATGCTACCCGATCTTCCGATTTAGGTCCGGTTTATTAATGTAGTTACCTATAGTAGGTGCCGTTTGATTCCGTGATCTCTAGCTTTGCTTGGTGGTTATCCTAGGACTTCTGAGCAATCTCAAGTGAGTACATAGACCCCTCTTTTACTGTTTTCCAAACTGTTTTGGGGTGAAACACATGTTCTTACTTGTTACTTTCGTGCTTTCCTGTTTTCACATCATATACTTGCTATGTTCATTAGTACATTTATAGTACATGATTTCATGGTGTTCTATGCTTTGTATGATGACTTTGCATACTTAGTACATTGTTTTACATGACTTTTCTACTTTGTATGATGACTTTGCATACTTAGTACATTGTTTTATACTGCATCTCTGTTGCATATGTTCCAGTAACATATGGACACATTGTTTTACAGCTCTACCCTGTATGTTTACTCTAGCATACTAGGTACATTATCTTCATAAAACATGCTTACATTTTGGTATGACATTTGGTTTGTTTAAACTATACTATACATTCATTAACACCGATCATGCCGTTCGTTAGTAGGTAGTGGTACCATAGGACTTGACAAATCCCGTTCCGGACATCCCAGGGAAAGGGGATGAAAGGAATGACCGAATTCGAATACATATTCTCTTGATAACTCACTTTTACATAGTTATCCGTCTGTCTCAAGGCTTGGATGTATGAATTTTCACAATACCGCATAAATGTTCATATTCAGTATAGCATGCATATATCTTACAAAACATAACTTTGATTTAAACCAAGTTTTACTTCAATACTTTGTTTTGTACATTTTTACTTATGGTTTAAGTAGTCTAAATTTTACTTACCATACATATCATTTTGGTTATACATTACTTGACTACTTTTGGACTATAAACATTTGACATGGTTTATACAAGGACTTTTGACTATTGGATTAAACATAGACTTATTACATTGTTGGTTTGGTTTGATTAAGTGATTAAGTAACGATGCGTGTGTAATATGATACAAGCATGGTGGATACGCCGCTGGTACTTCCTATATATAAGTGTTTGTATGATATCACATATTGTAGCGTTATTTGAATCATTTCAGTTTGATACATATAACATTTTATACAAATAACATACTTTTCACAATACATTGTTTTGCAAACAACTTAACTTATACAAACTCATTTTACATGGTTACTCATTTAACCATGCATTATTCTCTTATTTATACGTATCATCTGAACTTATTGTTTTTCAAATGATTTACAAAGACAAAGCAAATTACAAGGTTCACGACTAAACATTTTCTCAAACATAAGTCATGAAACCTATTTTCACAAAACCTATGTATCTCACAGGCATTTTTATGCTGACGTACCTATTTTCACATGTGTTTTTCAGGAGCTGTTGCATAAGATGATCAAGATACACATAGGCAGACTTGGGCTTTAGTGACAATAAAAGATGCAAGACTAGTTAATTATGTTGTATTTCCTTGTTTGTTAAGACATTGTAACACTCTTAATCAATCAAACGAAACTTCAATTGCCATGGATTTGAAACAATTAATTCTGTTACAACACTCCCCGACGTTTCCGCCACGTTTTGTATGTTCTACGTGGTCGGGGTGTGACAGAAAAGATGGTATCAGAGCCAATGGTTATAGGGAATTAGGTTATTAGTAATGCTTTGACCTAGTCTATAACTTTCTTAGGACCCTACCGCGAGTTTACTTGCGTTTAGTCATAAAACAATACCGTCACCTATCCTTAGGCGACGACCACAACAAGAACATAAATTTCAAAACCGCTTTGAAAACTAATCATCTGTTCTAGGATGATTGATTACTAGGTTTTGAACCCTTTATTGTAAGGTTTTGAACTCTCTATTATATGGTTTTGAACCCCTTTGAGTTTTCAAAATCTCGTCAAGGTTTTGGGTTTTTAATAATGTGAACACGTGCAAACTGGAAGGGTGAATGCCTGTATTCTGGGTTTTCTGTCTAGGCAAGCACTTCGTATACATCTCATCAGACGCGAGACCAGTTGTGCTTACCTGGGAATTCTTGGGATGAGCGTTCACTTATAGGCGAGCATGTCTTCGCGATACATTATATTGACCCATTTACTTTGATTAGTCACTGTCTCATTTGTTTGCCTTTGGTAACAAACAAATGGTCACAATCTTCATGCGTTGTCATTTTCTCTCGACTATCTTTCCCTTGTTTCCTCCCATGTCTTCTATTTTCTTCATGGTGCCTCTTCATCGCAACAACAATGTCCGAACCAGGTGCTGCAATTACCCAGCGAATAGGCGTCGTACTCCAGAGGACCGTTGACTTAGCTATCACCATGACTCGCCTCAGGGATGAAGCCGTAAGGGAACTGCTCCTTGGTGCAATCAATACAACTGTCATCATCCAAACCAAATACCCTGTTTCAAATGTACCCACGGTGGACGATGGAGACATTTGGTTAACATGTGCCGCTTTGCAATCCGAAGCAAAGCTGTTACAAATCCTGCTGCTGCTCAACCTTCAAACTCTGCTTCATATGTCGCTTGACATATCCGGCGCCTCAACCTCATGAACTTTCTACCTTGTGTATCGACTTAAGCACGCCTAGTGCAAGGTGTCGAAGCACCTCTCGTTACACAAACTCCAAAAATCCATGTAGGATCTTTCTATCCTCATAATTAGATCCTTGTGGATGGGTATCATTCATCGGAGTCCTTAATTGAATTCTTTGTATAATTCAATACGTACATCACAATTCAATAAGGACAAAGCCGAATTCCTTTTAAGATTATCCTATCTTCATAGATAGATTCTTGATATGATTAAAGTGCCAAATGAAATCCACGAATTGGATTCCTGGTGTACTTTAAGTATCCGCGTCCAAAGATAACAAATTAATAACAAGTTAAACAACTATGTGATTATGTGCTTATGTGTTCTCTTTTTATGTTTTTGTGTGATCCAAGTTTTTGTTATCCAAATCCTCGTAGAATCTTCAATATCTTCGTATAAGGGATTCATAGTAGGATATCCAAAGGTACTATATTAAATTCTCAATGGGCTTCTACGTTGTAGTAAAGACCCTTGGATTATATTGTACCATTCCATAATTAGACCCCTGAGTGGTCTAGGTAATCAGATTGATCCAAAAATCTGGTTAGGAATATCATGTGATGATATAGCTGAAAGGACTCCTGGGTGGCCTAATTTAAAAAGATCCTTTGTCGATCTAATTAAAAGGACCCTATGGTAGTTTAGTCACACTCATCGCAGGTTTGATTTTTCCTCCCCTTCACATTATAAACAAATTGTGCGGACTATGCAAGGAATTGCGTAATTATGGATGCATACATAATTATGAAATTCAGTGCACAGAAACCACAGCGAGTTTTGTCATGTGTCTAGAGTTCATTCCGTTCATTTTTGTTTCTGAAGATGTAAAATGACTATTCCGTTCATTTTTGTTTCTGAAGATGTAAAATGACTATTCTGTTCATTTTTGTTTCTGAAGATGTAAAATGACTATTCCGTTCATTTTTGTTTCTGAAGATGTAAAATGACTATTCCGTTCATTTTTGTTTCTGAAGATGTAAAATGACTATTCCGTTCATTTTTGTTTCTGAAGATGAAAAATGACTATTCCGTTCATTTTTGTTTCTGAAGATGTAAAATGACTATTCCGTTCATTTTTGTTTCTGAAGATGTAAAATGACTATTCCGTTCATTTTTGTTTCTGAAGATGTAAAATGACTATTCCGTTCATTTTTGTTTCTGAAGAGGTAAAATGACTATTCCGTTCATTTTTGTTTCTGAAGATGTAAAATGACTATTCCGTTCATTTTTGTTTCTGAAGATGTAAAATGACTATTCTGTTCATTTTTGTTTCTAAAGAATGCCTGTTGAAAATAACTCTGTTCATTTTTCATTTTTGAAAAATGTTCGTTAAAGAGAAATTACAAGGTTATGTCTTGTTCATCTTTGATGGTTATTTAACACAAAGTCACAAATAGACTCCTACGAATAAATTTCGGGACGAAATTTCCTAAAGTAGGGGAGACTGTAACACCTGTGCCTCCACGGCCATCAAACAAATGCCAAACCAATGAAATATTGTATTTCATACTTGGGATTTGTAAAAATATGTGTATCGATTGCACATATCAACTCTTGTTCGATTTCAAGCTCTAAATCGCTTTATGGAAGGTTATACACGCACTGATGCGTAAATATAACCAGTTTAATGCAACGAACACTCCGGAATAGTGAAATAGGCTTAACATACCTTAAATAACCTTTACATAACTTATATATAAGTTTTGGAAGGTTTGGTGTGGTGAAATCAAGTTTTGGGTCATTCAGGGACTAAAAGTGTCAAAAAGTGCACAAGTTTGCATTTTCGCGCATAACTTACGTTCTGAATACATCCGGACATCCAAAAATTTATGTAAGCACTAAAATATTTTATTTTAGTGTTCGCCATAAGAAAAATCCATTCGTCACGTCATTTGGATCGTTTTTCGCATTCGGGACCAGATTCGATGTATTAGCCGTTGTTTAATTCACAACCACACATTCTAAACTTGCTTAGTCAGCGGATAAGGATGGAATCTAAGCACCATAACTTTGCAACACATGTATGGATGGAATTTAAACACCTAAACACCATAACTTTGCAACACATGTATGGATGGAATTTAAACACCTAAACACCATAACTTTTCAACACATGTACGGATGGGATTAAGGCACGTTTTCCATGAAACGATCTTAACGGTTCGGGTATTCCTATAAATACCCCATACCCCCCATTTCTAAAATCACTAGAAACTTGATTTGAGAAACTCTAAGTTGAAACATTTGTTTCATACCTGAGATTTTTGAATCGAGTTTAGCATTCGGGGACCCTTCGTAAGTATTCTTTCGTTCTTTTCCTTATTTTATTGCTTTTCGAGTCCGAAAGTCAAACTTTGTTTGACTTTCAGCGTTGACCAGTAATGGTCAATGCGAAGTTCTTTTGAACTTCGCAACGTGAGTGTAATCACGTTGGTCATAGTCCCTTGGGACTATGCCCACTGATTACCACGTTGTCTAGGGTCGTAGGGTAAGCGATCTAATGAATCGCTTATACCTCAAACCCGACCCAGTTTGGTCGATCATTAGGATCTGACCAAACACATTAGGTGACCATAGTAGGTAGGGAATAACCTTCCGAGGTTATACCCTATGGTCACATCGTTTAAGTAGTTGTATGATAGGTAGTTTATATGCCTTAGGTAAATTACCAGAATACCCTTTTCATGTATAATTGGTAATTAAGCATATGTAACCTAAACCTTTGTCACATAACTGATTATGTAATATGTTTAGGCATATAACACTTGTCATAGGGCTAGTTAGGCGGTCCGAACGCGTTTCACGCGAACGACGCGTTAAAGTAGCATAAGCTACCTAAACGGGTCGTAATGGGTCGTAGACACTTAGGTTAAGTTTCATTTAGTATGTAGGCTTTGTTAAAACCATATGACACGAGTCTCTATACTCGTTTGGTTTACAAACCCTAATGCTACCCGATCTTCCGATTTAGGTCCGGTTTATTAATGTAGTTACCTATAGTAGGTGCCGTTTGATTCCGTGATCTCTAGCTTTGCTTGGTGGTTATCCTAGGACTTCTGAGCAATCTCAAGTGAGTACATAGACCCCTCTTTTACTTTTTTCCAAACTGTTTTGGGGTGAAAGACATGTGCCTACTTGTTACTTTCGTGCTTTCCTGTTTTCACATCATATACTTGCTATGTTCATTAGTACATTTATAGTACATGATTTCATGGTGTTCTATGCTTTGTATGATGACTTTGCATACTTAGTACATTGTTTTACATGACTTTTCTACTTTGTATGATGACTTTGCATACTTAGTACATTGTTTTATACTGCATCTCTGTTGCATATGTTCCAGTAACATATGGACACATTGTTTTACAGCTCTACCCTGTATGTTTACTCTAGCATACTAGGTACATTATCTTCATAAAACATGCTTACATTTTGGTATGACATTTGGTTTGTTTAAACTATACTATACATTCATTAACACCGATCATGCCGTTCGTTAGTAGGTAGTGGTACCATAGGACTTGACAAATCCCGTTCCGGACATCCCAGGGAAAGGGGATGAAAGGAATGACCGAATCCGAATACATATTCTCTTGATAACTCACTTTTACATAGTTATCCGTCTGTCTCAAGGCTTGGATGTATGAATTTTCACAATACCGCATAAATGTTCATATTCAGTATAGCATGCATATATCTTACAAAACATAACTTTGATTTAAACCAAGTTTTACTTCAATACTTTGTTTTGTACATTTTTACTTATGGTTTAAGTAGTCTAAATTTTACTTACCATACATATCATTTTGGTTATACATTACTTGACTACTTTTGGACTATAAACATTTGACATGGTTTATACAAGGACTTTTGACTATTGGATTAAACATAGACTTATTACATTGTTGGTTTGGTTTGATTAAGTGATTAAGTAACGATGCGTGTGTAATATGATACAAGCATGGTGGATACGCCGCTGGTACTTCCTATATATAAGTGTTTGTATGATATCACATATTGTAGCGTTATTTGAATCATTTCAGTTTGATACATATAACATTTTATACAAATAACATACTTTTCACAATACATTGTTTTGCAAACAACTTAACTTATACAAACTCATTTTACATGGTTACTCATTTAACCATGCATTATTCTCTTATTTATACGTATCATCTGAACTTATTGTTTTTCAAATGATTTACAAAGACAAAGCAAATTACAAGGTTCACGACTAAACATTTTCTCAAACATAAGTCATGAAACCTATTTTCACAAAACCTATGTATCTCACAGGCATTTTTATGCTGACGTACCTATTTTCACATGTGTTTTTCAGGAGCTGTTGCATAAGATGATCAAGATACACATAGGCAGACTTGGGCTTTAGTGGCAATAAAAGATGCAAGACTAGTTAATTATGTTGTATTTCCTTGTTTGTTAAGACATTGTAACACTCTTAATCAATAAAACGAAACTTCAATTGCCATGGATTTGAAACAATTAATTCTGTTACAACACTCCCCGACGTTTCCGCCACGTTTTGTATGTTCTACGTGGTCGGGGTGTGACACGTATCAAGGATCTGGCATTCCTTCCAAGAAGCTTTTGGTTCTCAGTTGAATCTGAGTACTGCCTTTCATCCGCAAACAGACGGACAGAGTGAACGAACGATTCAAACGTTGGAAGACATGTTGCGAGCTGGCGTAATGGATTTAGGTGGAAGTTGGGACACTCACCTACCATTGGTTGAATTTTCATACAACAACAGTTACCATGCAAGCATACAAGCCGCACCGTTTGAAGCTCTATATGGACGCAAGTATCGATCACCTTTATGCTGGGTAGATGCAGGTGATAGACAGCTTGTTGGCCCTGAACTGGTTCTAGAAACAACTGACAAGATTACACAGATTCGAGAGCGCATAAAAGCGGCTCGTGATCGACAAAAGATTTATGCGGATCGAAGAAGGAAACCTCTAGAATTTGAGGTGGGAGATATGGTTTTGTTAAAGGTTTCACCCTGGAAGGGTGTAGCACGCTTTGGGAAGCGTGGGAAGTTGAATCCGCGGTACATTGGACCATTTAAAATCCTGGAAAGGATTGGTCTTGTAGCATACAAGTTGGATTTACCCACTGAACTGAATGGCGTTCATGATACATTCCATGTATCAAATCTGAAAAAGAGTCCAATTCAAGAAACAGTGGTCATTCCTGCCGACGAAGTTCATATTGACGACACACTCCACTTTACTGAAGAACCTGTTGAGGTTACTGATTGGAAGGTTAACAAGACACGCAGGAGTAGTGTCAGACTTGTCAAGGTTCGTTGGAACGCGCGACATGGCCCAGAATTCACGTGGGAGCGTGAAGATCGTATGAAAGCAAAATACCCACATTTGTTCCCCAAGACCCCTGCATCTAGTAGCAGAACTAAAATTTCGGGAAGAAATTTTCTTAACAGGGGGAGAATGTGACAACCCTCATAATTACAGCTATCCGTACAATTAATTAATATTGATTTATGCTTAATGACTGTGCTTAATTACAACTGATGATATAAACTGCTTTATGATTTCTGTA
Organism: Helianthus tuberosus; assembly: GCA_030545235.1. Lineage (NCBI taxonomy): Eukaryota > Viridiplantae > Streptophyta > Magnoliopsida > Asterales > Asteraceae > Helianthus > Helianthus tuberosus. Next base: position 1,979 of record JARYGA010034487.1, on the reverse strand, counting down.
TCATACATACATGTGCATCACATTTCATACTGTCACACCATTTATTACATACAAACTTTAGTGACATACATAATGCACAAGGCACAGTTAGTGGATAACTCAGAAACATGCTGACAATGTCAGTACATAAACAGACAATGTTTTGAGACCCCGTAAGGGCCAGAGATAAGGTACTACACTAGTATGGAGTGTAGGGAAGTAAGGACCATAAAACTACGTCACTAGGTGATAGTTTAAGTGTCGGAAAGTGCCTAAAACCCACTCTAAGTGCAGAATTCTGCATTAATCAACAAAATTCAGTTTTTTAACAAGCTAGTAACATGCAAAAATATGGCAAAATGGTCCCGTACGCTTTCCTAAGTGTCGGGAATTAAAAGTGTCACAAAAGGGTGCTTAATGAACACTAAACGGTATCACTTGACACTTTAACGAACCGGTATCTAACCGAACAACCGGACATTACCCGAAACACTAAAATATTGCTAGAAACATTGTTTTACATCTTCTAAGCTAGTTATGGTTCCCCGAACACTTAAACATTCTACATAAAGTATCTGATACATAAAACACTAGATATTACACTTAACCTCCACTAATTAACCTATTTACCATCAAACATACAAATTACCCCCCCCCCCCTTGATATTTATGGCCCATGTAGTGGCCCCACACAATATTACCTTAATCTTCTTCAAATCCCCATGTGATCTTGCCTAGATTTGATTTGATTGTGGTTTGTACTTGGGGAGACACTTAGACCATTGGTTAATAAGAATAGAGAGTGTTATAAGGAACCATCACCTACATCTTCATCACCACTTCACTTCTCCTCTCTCCCTCACAAAGCTCTCGGCCGAACACCCTACACACACCACCGCCATTTTCGATCTTCAATCATCCACTCCAAGGTTATCTCAAGGTGCACAAGGGTGAATAAGAAGGTGTGGAACTCTTGGATCATCAAGGACCTCCTTTGTTTGCTTTTATCCACTTCATCTTCACCATTGTTCTTCCCTAGCTTGAAGCTAGTAGTAAGACTCTTTTAATCTTTGTTTACTTCATATTTTTAGTGGTTAAAAGATATATTATGTTGATTTACACAAGAACACTAAAGAACATACACTTGAATCTTGAAACATAAAGCTAACATATGATGAAATATGGATAGAATGATGTTGTTTAGCATATGGATGATGTTGCTTGTTGATTACTAGAGACATTGATGTTGATCATCACTTGGAACTTGCTAGATTATAATTAAAAATATGATTTAGCAAGTTAGGAGATGATTATGTGTTTATACAAGATGATCATCTTCTTGATTAGACATGAACTTGATGAATAGAAATGATTACTTGTAAAATGATAAACAAAGTGAACTAGTAAACTTGTAGATCTAAGATTGGTGAATGATTTTTCTAAAAGAACCAATTTTAAAAAGGTGATTTTTGAAAGATCATGGTTTTTACTAAACTTACACTATTTTTAGTGATAAAATAAGTGTAGAAATACCTATGAAACAAGAAGATGTAGTAAATGTATTTTGGAGGGTAACTAAGGCTACTAAACATTTTACCAAGTTACTACGCGTTTTTTTGAAAGATCAAGTTCATGTTGTATTGTAAATTGAATAGTCTTTGCACTTGGTAAGTGTAAGATGATTAGTGATTTGTTGTTGATTGTTTAGATGATTTTTGAACATATAACCAAGTTATATCATATTTATGGACAAGGAAGAAATGTATTAATTTTTGGAAAGTAACGATATATTTACTTGGGTTTATTAAGAAAATATAGTATTTTTGGGAAAAATATATATTTTCTTGGGATGTATTGTTTTGAAATAAAAATAAGGTTTAAATATATATTTCTAAGTGAGACTTAAAAATATATATTCATTTGGAATAATACGCCGGAATACGACGCCAATACTTGGCAAGAATACGAGAATACATGTATAAGATACCCCCATCCTTGGG
>JARYGA010034486.1:0-25001 GCA_030545235.1 Helianthus tuberosus | reverse complement strand
ATGCAATTGTCATAACTAGATGGCACTTGATTGGGCAAAGAGTGTGGTTATTCTCTCACATATTTTATAAAGATTTGAAGTAGTAAACTTGAAAAGAACTAGAGAAAATGGCTGAAAATGGCTGTCAATTTTCGGCCTCACCATGATCATCCAAGAGTTGATTTTTATTAGAAAAATCAAGTGTAAGACTCTAAATAAATCGGGTCATGTATGGTTGATCTATTGGTGAGTTTCAAGTTCACATTTCAAGTGCAAGAACTCAACAAAAGGCCCTCATATTTTCGGCCATGAGATGGTCTTCAAAAGGGTTTTTCTAGTGAGTTCATAAGTGTAGAAATCCTAGCTAACATGAGGTGTTTGTTGGAAGCTTGGGGTATACAAGCTTGAGGTCTTCTACTCTTGAAAACAACCATTTCAAGAATCATCACCTTCTTCATATCCATTACTCATTGTACTTCAAGAAGGTAGTTTTCTAAACATCCTATGGTTGTGTTTGATAGTATACATCTCATATATGGATCCGGGTTTTGGGATTTTGCATATAAATGGTTTTATATCTTATAAAAGTAACATGTTTTAAACTTTATTTCCGCTGCGTTTTTATTTCATATGGATGAAATTGCTTTGATAAACATGTTAAAATCCCATCAATGGCATCTAGAGCCGCTTATATGAGTGCATGCTTCAATAGACTTAAAATTTTCGGGTTTCGGGTTTGGTGAAAACCCTATGGCCGAAATTTTAAGCATGGTTATCCCTTTGTTTTTCAAGATTATATTCTTACATGCATAAATGAATCTTGAAATATTATTTCATATGGATGATTTGTTTGTTTGGACAAAACTTACCTTTTCGGTTTTTTGGACATAGCCGAAAATGGTTATTAAAAGGGAACCATTTTTTTTATGCTTCTTGAAATTAATACAAATATATATTTGGATATATATTTTGGTGCATATGACCTAGCCATGACCTTGTGTTGAATGTTTGTGTTTGTGATTTATATTAATTATTTCAAAGGTTGTAATAATTATTAATTTGTCTTCCATTTGTAAAGATATGTAATTTATTTATTTTTCATTTGGCATGTAAAATAAATAGATTAGGTGCATTTTATTTTACTAGAAAAAATGTATTAGGATATATTTTGTAAAAGAAGATGCACACAAAAATGTGGTTTTGGTTTTTGCCAATTTCGGGCATAAAGGACTTCATAGTTCTTAACGGGATTTTAGCCCGAAAACCAAAACACATTTTCGGAGCCCAAAGGAGTTTGGAGCTGAATTAAAGTACATTTTGGAAGCTCAAAGAAAGTGAAGTAATCACAACACAAGAAGGATACTTGAAGCATTTGGATGCGGGATCAAGTGGGAGTTCAACGACACAATACTTGTGTCATTTTTCACCCTTTAGGAAGGACCTTTTGGCACACTTGTTTCGGCTAACAAGTGTGGTCAAAATAGTTGGCTATGGTTATGCACCTAATGATATATGTGTTGTGCTTGTGTGGTTGCTTATTTATATTGTTTTGATGATATTTGGATATGCATGCTTAACAAACTAATAATCAACAACAAGTGTAAAATTGGTTCTTTACAAGATCATTAAAATTGGTTAATAAAAGGTTATTAAAAATTAATGATTTTATAATAAAATGGGTTTTTATTAAAAAGAACCTTGAAAATTTGTTTCACAAAAGTACCAAGGATTTGAATGCATGCAAATATATGGTACATAAAGTTTTCTAAACTAGAATTTTTGAAAACTCAAAATCCCTTTTATACAACAAGTCAAACACCATCCTTTTATACAACACTCGAAACACTTGGGAACTCTTATTGTGGGATAAAGGTCACCTAACCACATTTGAGGGAACTTGTATGTTCGAGGTGGGTTTACCATGTTTGTGGGATAAAGGTCACCTAACCACTTATGTGTATAAACTCACACGTGTGTGTAAGTTGGACGACTTGATTTGGAAACCATGAACTTAGGGTCACCGAAGCATGGGGAACAAACGGTGTTGATGGGATTAAACATGCCAACTAAACATAAAGATGTTTAACCGATCCCATATGGCTAGAAGTTGCAAAGAGTTGCAATTGTCAAACGTTGACTAGCTTGTTAATTTAAATAGAGGGATAAAGGTCACCTAACCGATATTTAAATGTAACGTTGGATTCTAGATTTTAATTATTAATTGTCTATGAGACACAAAGGGTATTAATGATTAAAATATAATAATATCGAAAATACTAAAATTGAACCTTGTTAAATTTTGTAGATGGCCGCTAACATTATTACCCAAACCGTCCGTAACTTATCACTAGAAAACGATCCTAATCCTGATGAACATCTTATGGAAGATAAGGATGCCTATAACGATTGGATTAAGTATATCGAGGATACTACGCAAGCCTCTTGCCTCATGTTAGGAATTATGATTCCCGAGATTCAAAAGGATTTTTTGAACATCATGAGCATGCGACATGATTAACCAATTGTAGGAAATGTTCCTAAGGGTTGAACGCTTTGAAACGGTTCGAGCACTTCATGCATGTCGAATGGAGGAAACCCAATCGGTCTCATCTTAAGTTTTAAGATGAAAAGCCATATTGATCACCTCGAAAGGCTCGATATGGATAAAAGGATTTTATCCATTCTAACGATCAATGAGGGTGGCAACAAGAAAGGGCATCACCCCGACACCAAAGCAAATGTTGCAAATGTAAACGGGTAATTCAAAGGGAAATAATTAGAAAGACTAAAGCGAAACCACCGAAACCAAAAGAGAAGAAGGCAAAGGTTGCCATGAACGATCCATGCTTTGAGTATGGTGAGATAGGGCATTTAAATAGGAATTGTCCAACCTATCTCAAAGAGTTGAAAAAACAAGAGGGATGCTAGGCAAACCTCAGGTACAATCTTAATGATACATATTGACCTTAATGTTATCTCTTCTAACACATGGGTATTAGATACCGGATGTGGAACTCATGTTTGCAATTCGTTGCAAAAGGTTCAAAAGAAATAAACATTACAAGAAAGGAGACTATGTTTTGAAACTTCCAAATGGTTTGGAAATTGTTTTAAAATGTTTTAAATGCTCCTAGTTTGACTAGGAACATTATTTAAGTTTCCCTTTTGAGACAATATGTTTTGATTTAAAGTTTGTAAACAATGACATTTATATTTCGATGAATGACATGTTTTACTTTAAAACTATGCCTTCAAATGGTAGTTATGAATTGGTTCATAAATAATACATCATTTGATAGTTCAATGTACCAAGCAATCACCAACAAACTCAAAATGGATTTGAGTGAGACTTATCTTTGGCATTATCGCCTTGGTCATATAAACAGATCTCGCATGTAAACACTTCGAAAGAATGATCTTTTGGAAACAAATGAAATTGGTTCATTTGATACATGCGAATCTTATTTACAAAGTAAAATGACCAAGTAATCCCTTAGTGGGAAAGGGCAAAAGATTTATTAGATATCATACATTTGAATGTATGTGATCCTTTTAAGCCAATGACTAGGTATGGTGAAAGATACTTCATTACTTTAACCGACAACTATGGTAGTTATGGTTATGTGTACTTGACTGACACAAAGAAGAAGTTTTGAAACGTTCAGAATCTTCAAAAAGTGAAGTACAAAATCAACTCTTTTAAAGTTCTTCGTTTTTTATAGAGGAGAAATCGAACTCTATTAGATATGGTTCGATCTATGATGGCTAGGAGCGCATTATCTCTATCACTTTGGGGTTACGCTTTGCTCTCGGTGGCCCATATGGCCCAAACCAAGAAAGTGGATACGACGTCTTTTGAAATATGACATGGAAAGGTTCCATCATTATCATATTTAAAAGTATGGGTTGTGAAGCTTATGTGAAGCAATACACCCCAAACAAGTTGGAAGTACGATCCACTAAGTGTATCTCCGTAGGATATCCTAAAGATGATATAGGATATTATTTCTACGATCCAACAAGAGCAAAAGTATTTGTTGCTCGAAAGGCAAAGTTCTTGGAAGATAAGTTCCTAATGGAAGGAACTAGTAGAACAGTGGAACTTGATAAGGATCAAAAGCCGATACACGTTTGGTTGATACTAGCACTCAACAAGAGGTTGTTGAAGATGATCAAATGGTTGATCAACATACACAATACGTTCGCAAATCTGGTAGAATTAGTAATCCACCTAAAAGATATGGATCTTTCATGGATGGATGCTACGTGGTAGATTCGGGTGAACCAACCACATACCATGATGCAATGTCAAAATTCGATTGTGACAAATGGCTTGAAGCCATGAACGTAAAGATGCAGTCCATGTATAACAACCAAGTATGGAAATTGGTTATAGCACCTCTTAACTCCAAAGTAGTTGGAAGTAAGTGGGTTTTCAGGAAGGAAACCAATATGCATGGTAACTTGGATACTTATAAAGCGAGACTTGTAGCAAAAGGTTTCACTCAAACTCAAGGGGTTGATTATGATGAGACCTTCTCGCCAGTGGCAATGCTAAAGTCGATTAGGATATTATTTGCCATAGCTGCATATTATAACTATGAGATTTGGCAAATGGATGTCAAAACGGCTTTCCTCAATGGATATCTTGATGAAGATGTCTATATGGTTCAGCCTGAAGGTTTTGTCGATCCAAAACATCCTAACAAAGTGTGCAAGTTAAAGAAATCAATCTATGGATTGAAACAAGCATCTAAAAGTTGGAATCACCGTTTTGATGAAGAGATTAGGGAATATGGATTCATCAAAAACGTTGATAAAGCTTGTGTGAATAAGAAGGCTAGTGGGAGCATTATTACTTTCTTTGTATTATATGTCGATGACATTCTACTATTTGGAAATAACATTCCAACCTTGGAGGGTGTAAAAGCCTAGCTTGAAAGTTGTTTTTCCATTAAGGATTTTGGTGAAGTCGCCTATATTTAGGAATAAAGATCTATAAGGATAGGTCAAGGCGCTAGATAGGTTTAAACAAAAGTGCATACATTGACAAAGTCTTGAAAAGGTTCAAGATGAAGAACTCTATGAAAGGTTTGGTACCTATTCAAAGAGAGGACAATATTGAAAGCGTTTCAATGTCCAAGCTCAAAGGATGAGCAAGAAAGATTGAAAGGAATCCCATATGCGATAGCTATAGGATTCATTATGTACGTAATGATATGCACTAGACTGGACAAGTTATGCGCTTTAAGCATAAAGAGAAGAAACCAGCAAGAAACGGTCATTGTGTGACTGTTATATATATATATATATATTGAAATACCTTAGAAGGACTAAGGATATGTTTCTAATATATGGATCTGGTGAAAAGAACTCGTTGTAAAAGGGTTACAAGGATGCGAGTCTCGGAATTCGTTGTAAAGGGTTACATGGATACGAGTTTCCAAACTAATCGAGATGGTTCTCAATCACAATCAGGGTAGCATTGTCCACTACAGAATCAGAATACATCGTCGTTTCATTGATTGAGATAATTCATATGGATCTGCCACTTGAATTATTGCCGATCTAGGGGAAGTCCCTACCATTCAGGACCCCTAGAGATCTTTGTGATAACGATGGTGTGATTGCTTAAATCACGGAACCTCGTGTACATCAAAAGACTAGGCACATTGAGCGGAGTTTCAACTACATAAGGGATGAAGTTGAAAAAGAGAAAGATATGTATTCGCAAAGTTCACACTGATCAAAATATTGCGGATCCACTCACGAAGCTCCTTGAATGGGCAAAGCATGAAAGGGTCATACTTGTGCCTTAGGACTTCGATATTCTAGTGATTGGATTTGATCTATTTTATATTTGGATATTGGAACAACTGTTATTATAACTCATTATGGTATTTTGAGTTATGTTCCATTTTAGCATGTTTAAATCCGTGAATAAGTTACTTATTCTAAATGTCCGTAGTCGATCATACTTGTGGGAACAAATATGAATGTAAGACTATTATGAACTTGGATTGGTAGATATTCATGAAGTATGAATATAGAGCAAGGCGTTGCTGCCAAGGTTCATAGATATTTGTGGGATACAAATATTGGACTGACTCGCTCTCAAATATTACTGCATGGAATCATCTGTGATTGATCATAAGTAAATTTGAGTAAAGGAGAATATCATAGTATCCTCAGACCTGAGATACATATTGGGTCTTGATATTCACCAAATATTATGCCTTGACTTATTTCTTCGCTGTCAGTAATATGACAGTACATAAGGCTAAGCTCAGGTGTGGTACAAGGTGATTGTGAGAGACGTATGTAGTCAAGATGGGATTTGTTCCTCTTATTCGTTGAGAGTAAGATGTCTAAGGCCTGCTAAAGTTAAATCAACAGAGAGTGATCACACTGTGTCTCTGGATTTGACATGACATCTGTAACGAAAGGATAAATGATAGATTCACCTAAATCATTTTCAAGTAAGGGACTTGAAGGGGATGATGTTATTGAATGGCACATATAGTCATACGTATTGGGGGTAGTAAACCGTAGTTAGGCGTTATTTACTACTTGCATCAATCTTCTATGTATCTTGTGCAAGTGGGAGATTGTTGGACTCTGTATGCCCAAGACACATATTAAATTGATGTGGCTAATACGTTATGATCCAAGTCGAGTCATACCCAATAACAAGCTAGACAAACACTTACAATATTTATTTATGATATGATCAAATAAATAAATATCAACACTTAGAATATTTAGAAATTGGTTTTCTAAATAATTGCACTTGACAAACTAATAAATTATATGGATAATTTATTTTGAGAGAATATTTTATTTTGTTATTTAATGGGTTAAATAACATAATAAAAAATAGCATAAGTCTTATAACATATGATGTTATATTTTATAAAAGGTTATAAAATAAACAAAGACTTATATTTTATAAAAGATTTGAATTTTTTTTTAAATATAAAAGCTAGGGCCGCCCCCCCTTCCCAAGACAAAAAAGTGGCCAATAAAATTACTTGCATGTGTAGGAGGAACTTGATTGGGTGAGAATATGGTCCTATGAACATGCATGCAATTGTCATAACTAGATGGCACTTGATTGGGCAAAGAGTGTGGTTATTCTCTCACATATTTTATAAAGATTTGAAGTAGTAAACTTGAAAAGAACTAGAGAAAATGGCTGAAAATGGCTGCCAATTTTCGGCCTCACCATGATCATCCAAGAGTTGATTTTTATTAGAAAAATCAAGTGTAAGACTCTAAATAAATCGGGTCATGTATGGTTGATCTATTGGTGAGTTTCAAGTTCACATTTCAAGTGCAAGAACTCAACAAAAGGCCTTCATATTTTCGGCCATGAGATGGTCTTCAAGAGGGTTTTTCTAGTGAGTTCATAAGTGTAGAAATCCTAGCTAACATGAGGTGTTTGTTGGAAGCTTGGGGTATACAAGCTTGAGGTCTTCTACTCTTGAAGACAACCATTTCAAGAATCATCACCTTCTTCATATCCATTACTCATTGTACTTCAAGAAGGTAGTTTTCTAAACATCCTATGGTTGTGTTTGATAGTATACATCTCATATATGGATCCGGGTTTTGGGATTTTGCATATAAATGGTTTTATATCTTATAAAAGTAACATGTTTTAAACTTTATTTCCGCTGCGTTTTTATTTCATATGGATGAAATTGCTTTGATAAACATGTTAAAATCCCATCAACCAAAGCATGGGGAACAAAGGTGTTGATGGGATTAAACATGCCAACTAAACATAAAGATGTTTAACCGATCCCATATGGCTAGAAGTTGCAAAGAGTTGCAATTGTCAAACGTTGACTACCTTGTTAATTTAAATAGAGGGATAAAGGTCACCTAACCAATATTTAAATGTAACGTTGGATTCAAGATTTTAATTATTAATTGTCTTTAAGACACAAAAGGGTATTAATGATCAAAATATAATAATATCGAAAATACTAAAATTGAACTTGTTAAATTTTGTAGATGGCCGCTAACAATGCAAACCCGATTAACCAAACCGTCCGAAACCTGTCACTAAGAACCATCCTTGAAAAGGATCGTCTCAACCATAACAACTTTTTTTTTTGGGTAAAGGGTTACCCCGGTGATTTTATATATTCACAAAAATAAAAACAAGTAGTAAGGTAACATCCTTACTAGTTCAGACATGAGACAAAACCTCATGAAAGTATAACAAAAAGAGAAAACAACCAACAATGGGAACCAAACGAAAACCAACTACTAGACACTCATCTAGACATACACGACTCTAGAAAAAAAGAATCAGCCAGTCTCCATAAGCAAGTCAGCGTCTTGAATATCCCACTTCGCCAGCACCTCCCGAACTCTAACTGTGTTCTTGAATCTAAGCCCCATCAACTTGTACCTCACGCTTTCTAAAACAGACTTTAACATCGTATCCGGGGGTCTCGCATGGTTTCTGAAGAGACGATTGTTTCTTTCCTGCCAAATACCATATGCCAAAGCTGCAACAAGCAATCTACTAACCAGATTGGTCGCTGATTTTGACCGAGACCGATGGCCCAACCAATCAACAATATCGGTCCATCTAGCTTCCACTCTATTCATACCAGCTTTAGATCGAACCTTATGCCAAAGATCCGAAGAAAACTTGCATTCAAAAAATAAGTGATCATGTGAATCTATATTCTCATAACACAAGAGGCAACACATCATGTTCATATTATTTGCTCGGTTATGGTTCCATTGCAAGATTTTGTCTTGTGTCATGAGCTTGCACCGCACAATAAGCCACATCAAAAAAGCATGCCGAGGGACACATTGTGAAAACCAAACAATGCTATCCCAATTCACCTCCTGATCCCTCGTCCGAATCGAATTCCAGACCCCTGACGAAGAATATTTAAATTTCTTTGAAGAAAATCTAGTTGAATAAGAACAGGGAAAGTATCTCTCCATGCATCCGGCCAAAGCCACGATCCTTCAACATAGACGTCCGCCACTTTGGCATTCAAAGAAAATCCCTCACGCGTTATCACTCTAGGCGATAAAAAATTACATAACGGACCAATATCGCTCCACAAATCAAACCAAGCATACGTACGGCTTCCATCCCCAATCTGAGACCAAACATGCTGACGAATTAAGGACCAAAGCTGGGCCATCTTCCTCCAACTCCAACAGCAAGATGAAGGAATCCTGTGGTCCCAAAAACTTCGACCTTTTAACCGATACGAATGGATCCAAGCAACCCATAAAGAATTCCGATTACTTAAGACACTCCAAATATGCGACACCATAAGGGCTCTATTAACATCTGCAATTCGACGAATGCCCAAACCCCCCTCATGCTTAGGCACGCAGACCGCCTTCCAAGAGACTTTCGACCTACCACGCTTAGAGGAGGATTGAGCCCATAGAAAATTACGCATTTTCGCTTCCAAGTCCTTAATTACTCTTGCTGGAAGAATAAACACCGAAGACCAGTACACATGAAGAGAAGAAAGAACCGATAAGATTAATTGTAACCTGCCAGCGAACGATAACATTTTGTTCTTCCAATTATCTATCCGTTTTTCAAGCCGCTCCACAAGAACACTACAATCCTTATACAACAGTCTAGAAGTAATAAGCGGAACACCCAAGTATCTCACCGGAAGCGTACCCTCCTCAAACGGCATGATGGTCAATATATCCCTTTTAACATTATTCGGAACATTGCAAAAAAATCCCGTACTTTTCTGAGCACTAGGAACCAAACCTGACATGCGAGTGAACTGAGTGAGAGAAGACATAATACACCTCGCCGAAGCTACATCACCTCTAGCAAACAGGAAAAGATCATCTGCAAAACAGAGATTAACAATTTTCTGCTTCTCACATTTATTATGAAACTTGAAAGACGAATCAATCCTTGTCGCAATGTTGAGAATACAAGTCAAAATTTCCATCACAAGAGTGAAAAGGTAGGGAGATAGAGGATCACCCTGCCTTAAACCTCTTTTCCCTTTAAAATACCCATGAATATTCCCGTTGACACAAACCGAATATGAGGCAGTAGAAACACACAACATAATCCAATCGACCATTGTAGCATTAAAACAAAATCCTACCAAAACATTTTTAAGAAATCCCCACTCAACCGTATCATAAGCTTTCTGAATGTCTACTTTAAAAGCACACCTAGGGGGACCAAAATTACGATGGTAATTATGCATCAACTCCTGCGTAAGAAGAATATTATCCGAAATTTTCCGACCAGGAACAAAAGCTGATTGATTTATGCTCACAATCTGACTTAACGAACCTTTCAACCTATCCACCAGGACCTTACTAATGCATTTAAAAATAACATTACAGCAGGAAATAGGCCGATAATCAGTAATTCTTGAAGGTGATGATACCTTCGGAATCAGCACAATTAATGTGTGATTCATTTGCTTCAAAAGATTTCCAGTGTTAAAAAAATCCAGAATAGCATTTGAGACGTCACTCCCCACAATATGCCAAGTACTCTTGAAAAACGCAGCCGTGTAACCGTCAGGACCAGGGGCCTTATCATTCCCAATCAAAAACATAGCTGATTTAATCTCCTCCAAGGTGACTGGGTGAACCATATAATTTGCAGTTTCAGGATTCAGTTTATTAGAAAAAAGATCCGGCGAAGGTAATAAAGAAACTTGACCTTCACCTCCCAGAAAATGCTCGTAATGGTTAACAAAAGCCGTGGCCACATTATCTCCTTCAAACATATTTCCACTCGAATCCGAAATCACCTCAATACGATTAAAATGATTTTTACATTTTAAGGATGTATGGAAATACGCCGTATTAGCATCACCTGCCCGAAGCCACTCCACTTTAGATTTCTGTTTAAGAAATCTCTCCTCATCAAGAAGAGCCTCCTGAAAATCCCGCAACACGGACGCTTCTTGACACCGTAAAGAATCATTCGTTGGGTCACTATCAATATCACGCTGAATAGCCTCTAGATTTCCACGAAGTTTAGTAACCTTTTCATGAAGGTTCCCTTGCTTGAACAGGAATGCCCGAAGAGAAGGTTTCATGAGAGTTAGTTCCTTAATAAGACGAAATTGATGAACTCCATTAATTTGCACATTCCAGCTGGAGTTAACAATATCAAAGAAGCCCGTCTTATGAACCAAAAAGTTAGCAAATTTGAAAGGTTTCGGTTTCGATTTACCAGCCGAGAACAACTTAAGAACACACGGACAATGATCAGAGATACCATACGGCCTAAAAACAGCAACCGAATCCGGAAAAGAGCTAATGAACGGAGCATTGGCTAAGACTCTATCAATCTTTTTCAGCAATCCTATTCCTTTCTTCGGTTTTTGACTCCATGTGAAATGTAAGCCGGTTCGATTTATATCAAAAACTTCAATATGATCCACACAGTCTTTAAAATCACGCATACCAGACGAAATGGAAGAAGTACCAATCGACTTATCTTCAATATTAAGCGCAGAGTTGAAATCTCCCATAATCACCCACGGTTTATCATGAACTAACCCTTTATGCATTCGTAAATTCTGCCATAGCTCCCTTCGAGAAACGTAATAGTTTGCAGCATATACCAGAGAACAGAAAAACATACTTTTATTAGCCTTACAAAAAACCTGAATATGAAGCACTTGGGCTGATTGCGCAATAACCATAACATCTACCTCCATCGGGTTCCACCCCAAAATAATACGTGTTCCTTTGTTGCAACATCCCCCATTAGAAGTCCAATCCCATCTTCGAAACACCGCATTACAAACCTTACTAAGATTATCGACACCCACATGAGACTCTAAAACCGCACAAAGACTTAACTTATTATCTTTGACAACCTGCCGAACCTCATTTTGTTTTAGAGGGCGGTTCAAACCCCGAATATTCCAAACGGCCATACTAATCATTGAGACACCCTCACAGAAGGAGTGCTTGCCCCTTTTTTATTAACGTCATGGCTAGGATCAACTTTAAGAAATTCATTCGTCTCATTATAAACCTCCATCACCTCCTCATCATCCGAAGATTCTAAACCATCATCCCTTATCCGAGCGGATTTGCTAGTCTCGCCAACTTCATCTCTTAAAACATCAAAAGGATTACTAGAAACTAGTGAACTTGAATTCTCATGTTTCTTTACATTTGCAGCCGGCTTAGCACCAATAGGCCTATATTCGAATTTTGGTTTTTGTTTGTTGACCGGAAACCCAGACCTCTTGGCTGTTTTCTTATCATCTACAACTGTAAAACCATCCTCATCAACCACTCTCTTTGACTGCTCCCGAGGTTTAGCTACATGCGGTTGTTTTTTCCCGTTATTAGCCATGCTTCCTTGTTGCCTTGTAGGTTTAACTTGTTTCGGACATTGATCATCAGAATAACCAAACACACAGCAATGACTACATCTATACGGACTCCATTCATACTCGATAAACATCTTTTCTTTAACGAACCCATCACCCTCAAGCTCTGGAATAGCTATAACTAATTCCTCCTTAAGATCATTATCTGCTGAAAGTTCAATCAATGCACGAGCATAACTACTCCTCCCCCAAGCATCCGTACACATAGATGTTGTATATGAATCCAACATTTTTGGTTCTCCAATCGCCGTAGCAATTAGACTCAATCCATCTTCTGTGTAAGCCGCAATTGGTACATCGTGTATCTTAACCCAAAGTTGCAACTTCTTTACTTCCTTCTTCTCAAGTTTCGTGGATGCGGACCATATATTCAGGAATAGAGGCTGCGAACGAATAATCCAAGGACCTTCTTTAAGAGCATTCATCATACCCGCTTTATCCGAAAACTTAAAAAAGAAAAATCCATTAGCGTTCATCATGGATTTCTGCAAACCGAATTTCTTCCAATTGTTCCGAACAAACTAATCTACTACCGGGTATGCCACACGATCACCCAAAAAATACCCGTAAAGAGTATTAGCAAGCTTATCCTGAACGACTTTAACTGATTCACGGGATAAAACGACATCACATCCTTCTCGCTTTTCAGTACTCGCGAGAGCCCGAAAATTAATCTGCATGGTGTTCTTATTCATCACGGATTCAGCATAGGATAAGGGTCTAGAATTTTCAGCAGTAACATGAGTATCGGATATGACACCATCTCCTGAAAGAGCACTTTCCTCTCCCTTAGTTTCCGATGACTGAACCGGAACAGCAACATCCTCTCTTAGAACGGGTTCAACCGGAACCGTAATTTTAGACAACTCATCAATTACATTGAACTTACCAGATTCACTTGCAGCCGACGAAACAACACCCCTCCTCGGCATCAACGTTTTACCTTCAATATCAACTACCCGAGAAGCTAAACCCTGGATTCTTGTAGGCGGCTTTCCACGATCAAAAAACATGTTATCCCCAGGTTTTGTACGAACATTCAGATTGTTATTGGCAACTCCCTCCATCAGCAAGAAAATCAAATCACCATGCAAAGAACCAAACGAAAACCAGAAAACCAAAATCAGAGAAAACAAAAACCCTAATCCTTTAAACCCTAGAATCCGATCTCACCCCTTAATCGATTAACCCAGAGTTATCAATCTAGCTAAATTAGTCTCAGCTAACCGCAATCAATAACACCCAGATTAATAAATCAGAGAATCGAAAAGGATTACTAAGGCAGCGATTTGAAAAAAAAAGAAGACAAACCCTAGTTTTGGATCGATCACTAATGCTAACAAGTTCGTTATAGGGTTTTGAAAGACAAAACTCTAATCACAGACTGTTATGCATCAGATTACGAAGAAAAACAGAAGGATTCATGGTGAAGAACAAGAATCGCCCAAAGGAGAGAGAGTTAGGGTTCTCTCACAATTAAATTCGCTAAAATTTTTAGATGCAATCCATGTATGACAACCAAGTTTGGGAATTGGTTGTGCCACCACTCAACTCCAAAGTAGTTGGAAGTAAGTGGGTTTTCAAGAAGACCATAACAACTTCATGGATTGGTTTCGAAACTTGAGAATCGTTCTCAAGCAAAGAGAAAATATCCTATGTGTTGGACGATCCTATTCCCGATGAACCTAACGTGGAAGATGCGGAAGCCTATAATGATTGGGTTAAGTATACCGAGGACTCCATGCAAGCCTCATGCCTCATGTTGGGAACTATGATTCCCGAAATTCAAAAGGATTTTGAACACCACGGGGCATACGACATGATTACCCAGTTAAAGGAAGTGTTCCTACAACAAGCAAGGGTAGAACGCTTCGAAACTGTTTGAGCGCTTCATGCATGTCGAATGGAGGAAACCCAATCGGTATCATCTTATGTTCTCAAGATGAAAAGCCACATTGATCGCCTCGAACGGCTAAATTGTCCCGTCTCTAAAGAGTTGGCTACGGATTTGATCCTCAACTCTTTAACAAAGAAATTTGAGAGTTTTGTAATGAATTACAACATGAATGGATGGGACAAGAGCATTGGTGAGCTTCATGCAATGCTCAAAACGGCCGAAGCAAGTATGGGCAAAAAGGCTTTACCCGTCCTAACGATCAATGAAGGAGGCAACAAGAAGAGGCCCCACCCCGACTCTAAAGCAACTTATGCTAAAAGAAAGGGACACGTCAAAGGAAAAGGGAAGGGAAAAGCTAAAGCAGAACCCTCCAAACCGAAGGAGAAGAAGCAAAAGGTTGCTACAAATGACCCATGTTTTGAATGTGGTGAGATAGGACATTGGAAGAGAAATTGTCCAACCTATCTCAAGGAGTTGAAAAACAAGAGGGATGCAGGGCAAACCTCAGGTACTATCTTTATGATACATGTTGAGCTTAATGTTATTTCTTCTAACACATGGGTACTAGATACCGGATGTGGAACTCATATTTGCAATTCGTTGCAGGGGTTCAGAAGAAGTAGACATTACAAGAAGGGAGACAGTAGTCTCTTTATGGGCAACGGAGCAAAAGTTGAAGTCGAAGCTCAAGGAGACTACGTTTTAAAGCTTCCAAGTGGTTTGGAAGTGATTTTGAAGAATGTTTTATATGCTCCTAGTTTGACTAGGAACATAATTTCTGTTTCCCTTTTAAAACAATCTGGTTTCAATTTCGAATTTGTTAACTATGATATTTATGTTTCTAAGAATGATGTGTTTTATTTTAAAGCTATGTCTTTAAATGGTATTTATGAATTAGATCATGATAACGCATCATATGATAGCTCAATGTACCAAGTAACCAACAAGAAACTCAAAATGGATTTGAGTGATTCCTACCTTTGGCATTGTCGCCTTGGACATATAAGCAAGAATCGCATGCATACACTTCAGAAAAGTGGTCTTCTGAATACAAATGAAGATAATTCATTTGATGTATGCGAATCTTGTTTACAAGGCAAAATGACCAAGACACCCTTTAGTGGAACTTTTGAAAGGGCAAAAGACTTACTAGGCATCATACATTCAGCTGTATGTGGTCCTTTTAAGCCGATGACTAGGAATGGTGAAAGATACTTCATTACCTTTACCGATGACTATAGTCATTATGGATATGTGTACTTACTAAGACACAAGGATGAAGCATTTGAAATGTTCAAAGACTTCAAAAGTGAAGTAGAAAATCAACTCAAGAAAACAATTAAAGTCCTTCGTACTGATAGAGGAGGTGAATACCTAAGTGGTGCTTTTCAAGATCATCTTAGAAGTTGTGGAATCATTTCACAACTTACTCCACCAGGAACACCACAACACAATGGTGTGTCCGAAAGGAGAAATCGAACTCTATTAGATATGGTTCGATCTATGATGGCTAGAAGCACATTACCTCTATCATTTTGGGGTTACGCTTTGCTCTTCGCAGTCCGAATACTAAATATGGCCCCAACCAAGAAAGTAGAAAGGACACCTTTTGAAATATGGCATGGAAACCCTCCATCATTATCATTCTTAAGGGTTTGGGGTTGTGAAGCTTATGTTAAGCAATACACTCCAAATAAATTGGAAGTCCGATCTACTAAGTGTATCTTTGTAGGATATCCTAAAGATGATATAGGATATTATTTCTACGATCCAACCGAGCAAAAGGTATTTGTTGCTCGAAAGGGTAAGTTCTTAGAAGCTAATTTCCTTATGGAAGGAACTAGTAGTAGAACAGTGGAACTTGAAGAGGATCAAGAACCACAAGACGATACACGTTTGGTTGATACTAGCACTCAACAAGAGGTTGTTGAAAACGATCAAGAGGTTGATCAGAACACACAAAATGTTCGCAGATCTGGTAGAATTAGTAATCCACCTGAAAGATATGGATTTTTCATGGATGGATGCTACGTGGTAGATTCAGATGAACCAACCACATACCATAATGCAATGTCAAAATCCGATTGTGACAAATGGCTTGAAGCCATGAACATAGAGATGCAATCCATGTATGAAAACCAAGTTTGGGAATTGGTTGTGCCACCACTCAACTCCAAAGTAGTTGGAAGTAAGTGGGTCTTCAAGAAGAAAACAGATATGCATGGTAACTTGGATACTTACAAAGCAAGACTTGTAGCAAAAGGTTTCACTCAAACTCAAGGGATTGATTATGATGAGACCTTCTCGCCTGTGGCGATGCTAAAGTCAATCAGGATATTATTTGCCATAGCTGCATATTATGACTATGAGATCTGGCAATTGGATGTCAAAACGGCTTTTCTTAATGGATATCTTGATGAAGATGTCTATATGGTTCAGCCAGAAGGTTTTGTCGATCCAAAGCATCCTGACAAAGTGTGCAAGTTGAAGAAATCAATCTATGGATTGAAACAAGCATCTAGAAGTTGGAATCATCGTTTTGATGAAGAAATTAAGAATTTTGGATTCATCAAGAACGGTGATGAAGCTTGTGTGTATAAGAAAGCTAGTGGGAGCATCATCACTTTCTTAGTACTGTATGTCGATGACATTCTACTATTTGGGAATGACATTCCAACCATGGAAGGTGTAAAAGCTTGGCTTGGAAGTTGTTTTTCCATTAAGGATCTTGGTGAAGTCGCCTACATTCTGGGAATAAAGGTCTATAGGGATAGATCAAGGCGTTTGATAGGTTTAAACCAAAGTGCATACATTGACAAAGTCTTGAATAGGTTCCAAATGGAGAACTCTAAGAGAGGTTTTGTACCTATTCAAAAGGGGACAATATTGAATACATCTCAATGTCCTAGCTCAAAGGATGAGCAAGAGAAAATGAAAAGAATCCCATATGCGTCAGCTATAGGATCCATCATGTATGCAATGATATGCACCAGACCGGACGTTTCATGCGTCTTGAGCATGACGAGTAGATACCAGCAGAATCCAGGTAACAGTCATTGGATGGCTATTAAAAGTATATTGAAATATCTTAGGAGGACTAAGGATATGTTCTTAATATATGGATCTGGTGAGGAGGAGCTCGTTGTAAAGGGTTACACGGACGCGAGTTTCCAAACCGATCGAAGTGATTCTCGATCGCAATCGGGGTATGTCTTCATTTTAAATGGTGGAGCAGTCTCTTGGAAGAGCTCAAAACAAGACGTGGTAGCATTGTCCACTACAGAATCAGAATACATCGCCGCTTCATTGGCAGCCCAGGAAGCTGCATGGCTGAAGAAATTTATAGCCGATCTAGGGGTGGTCCCTACCATTCAAGACCCCCTAGAGATCTTTTGTGATAACGAGGGTGCGATTGCTCAAATCAAGGAACCTCGTGCGCACCAAAAGACTAGACATATCGAGCGGAGATTCAACTACATAAGGGATGAAGTTGAAAAAGGAAAGATATGTATCCGCCAAGTTCACACAGATCAAAACATTGCGGATCCACTCACGAAGCTCCTTGACAGGGGAAAACATGAGGGTCATACATGTTCCTTAGGACTTCGATATTCTAGTGATTGGATTTGATCTAATTTTGTATTTGGATATTGAAACAATTATTAATTTAACTCTTTTATGGTATTTTGAGTTATGTTTCATATTAGCATGTTTAAATCCGTGAATAAGTTAATTATTCTAAATGTCCGTAGTCGATCATAATTGTGGGAACAAATATGAATGTAAGACTATTATGAACTTGGATTGGTGGATATTCGTTTAGAATGAATATAGAGCAAAGTGTTGCTGCCAAAGTTCATAGATATTTGTGGGATACAAATATTGGACTGGCTCGCTCTCAAATATTGCTGCATGGAATCATTTGTGATTGATCATAAGTAAAATTTTGAGTAAAGGAGAATATCATAGTATCCTCTGACCTGAGATACATATTGGGTCTTGATATTCACCAAATATTATACCTTGACTTTTTCTTCGCTGTTAGTAATATGACAGTACATAAGTGATTGTGAGAGACGTATGTAGTCAAGATGGGATTTGTTCCTCTTATTCGTTGAGAGTAAGATGTCTAAGGCCTGCTAAAGTTAAATCAAACAGAGAGTGATCACTCTATGTCTCTGGATTTAACATGACATCTGTAACGAAAGGATAAATGATAGATTCACCTAAATCATGTTCAAGTAAGGGACTTGAAAGGGATGATGTTATTGAATGGCAAATATAGTCATACGTATTGGGGGTAGTAAACCGTAGTTAGGCGTCATTTACTGCTTGCATCAATCTTCTATGTATCTTGTGCAAGTGGGAGATTGTTGGACTCTGTATGCCCAAGACACATAATAAATTGATGTGGCTAGTACGTTATGATCCAAGTCGAGTCATACCCAATAACAAGCTAGACAAACACTTATATTATTTATTTGTGATGTGATCAAACAAATAAATATTAACACTTACAATATTTAGAAATTGGTTTTCTAAATAATTACACTTGAGAAACCAATAAATTATGTGGATAATTTATTTTGAGAGAATATTTTATTTTGTTATTTAATAGGTTAAATAACATTATAAAAGATTATATAAAGTCTTGCAAACATAGTGTTATATTTTATAAAAGTTATAAAATTAAACAAGACTTTATTTATTATTAAAAAATTGGATTTTTTTTAAATAAAACCCCTTAGGGCCGTCCACTTTGGTGGTCTTCCCAAGACACATGTTGGTCCAATGCTATGACATGCATTTTGCATGTGTAAGAGCTTTTGATTGGGTCTTGTTTTTGGTGATATTCTCTCTAGTATTTTAAATAAAATACATGACCAAAAATTGAAGCACAAGAGCTGAATTTTTGCTCTAAAATTTCGGCCATAAGAGTGTTCTTTCAAGTGTTCATTCTTTGATCTTCAAGTGTTGAATCCTAGCTAAACTTGTGGTGTTTGTTGGAAGCTTGGGGTATACAAGCTTGAGGTCTTCTACTCTTGAAGACAACCATTTCAAGAAGCATCATCCGTTTCATAATCCTTGCACTTCAAGAAGGTAGTTTTCTAAACATCCTATGGTTGTGTTTGATAGTATACATTTCATATATGGATCCGGGTTTTGGGATTTTGCATCTAAATGGTTTTATATCTTATAAAAGTAACATGTTTTAAACTTATTTTCCGCTGCGTTTTTTTATTTCAAATGGATGAAATTACTTTGATGAACATGTTAAAATCCCATCAAAATGGATCCATTCTTATAGGATTAAGGGAAAGAATTTTTGGGATCTTACTTTTCGTGGTAATATGACTTGGGGGTGGAGGAAAATTTTGTCTATTCGGTCATCTATTCGACCGTTCATTTGGTACTTGATTCGTGATGGCCGGAAGGCTAGCGCTTGGAACGACAATTGGTGTCCTAATAGTCCTTTGCGTGACTTTATAACCCCTAGACGTATACATGGGGCGGGGTTTAGCATGCAAACTTCTGTGTCGGAGCTTATTGACCATCAGAATGGTTGGAAGTGGCCGGTTGCTTGGTTTGACCTTTATCCGATCCTGATTAACTTAACGCCGCCGATTCTTGTTCATAATGTTCCTGATAAGCTCACCTGGAAGGATAGACAAGGCAACCTGTCGGATTTCAGCGCTAGAGAGGTTTGGGAGAACATCCGTTCGCGTGGCGAGGAGGTTGGTTGGGTAGATTTGGTGTGGTTTAGTCAGTGTATCCCTAGACACTCGTTTCATTTGTGGCTAGTCATTAAGAACAAGCTGAAAACTCAGGATCGGATGGGAGTTTGGGATGCGGGAAGTGCATCTAATCTAAATCTTATGTGTTGTCCGCTGTGTAAGCATGGTAAAGACTCTCGTGACCATTTATTTTTTCGGTGCTCTTATGCTTTGCAAGTTTGGGACTTGGTTAAAGATATGGCTTATATGGATTCTATTGATGCAAATTGGGACTCCATTATCACTTGCCTTTCTCAACACGCTACGAGTAATTCAGCAGAGAGTATTGTTAGTAAGTTGGTTGGCGCAGCTTCTACTTATTTCATATGGCAAGAAAGAAACAACAGGCTTTTCTCTACTAATCAGCGAAATGCTACTATGATTGCAAATATTGTTCTTTATACGGTTCGTCTAAAGTTGATGACGTTCAAGGCGGGAAGAGGATCAAAGCACCCGCTGCTGTTAGAGAGATGGAAGTTCCAAGTGAAGACTTTAAGCATCGATCCGGGCTAGAGTTTATATGCTTTGAGTTTTATTGTTAGTTGCCATTGTTTCGGCTTCTGGTTGTTTATCTTTTGGTCGGTTTTTTTTGTCTGTGTGGTTTGGTAGTTGGTTTTTGTCTCGTTTGGTTGTGCTAGTCTTGGTATGCCAAGTCTAGCTCTTGTGTGCTTCACCGGTACACTTGTGTGATTCTTTATTCATTATTAATAAAATTCACCGGGGTAACCCTTTACCCAAAAAAAAGACGCATGATGTGATGTGTAAATGGTATTCTTCGGGCAATGCAAATTTTAACTTACTTTGTTGTTCGCTATGTACTCGTGGGCCGGATTCACATGAGCATTTGTTTTTCGAGTGCTCTTATGCGACTCAGGTGTGGGATGGCGTTAAACATAGAGCTGGTATGGAAACGATTGCTAATAATTGGGCACTGATTCTTGATCATTTGGTTCTGCATGTGACATCCTCGAGTGCTACCAGTGTTATTGGTAAACTTGTTGTAGGTGCAGCAGCGTATTTCGTGTGGCAGGAAAGGAATCAAAGATTATTCTCGAGTAGGAAAAGGGGAGCTGATCCGCTTATAGAGCTTATTCTCAGTACGGTTCGGTTGAAGCTCCACACCATGAGATTCAATAGGACGACCCAGATTAATGGGATTTTACAGGAATGGAGCTTACCGCGTGGCTTGTTGCTAATGGACGATGATTGCGGCTGACGGTGGAGTTGTTTGTGTCTAGCGTTAATTTGTATTGTTGAATTGTTTAGCCTGGTGTACTTGTTTGTTTTTTTTGTCTACTCTAGTGTGGAATGCCATGCTAGAGAATTGAGGATTGATTCTCTTCCTCACTTGGTTGTTTTATTGGTTTGATTTATAAAATTTACCGGGGTAACCCTTTACCCAAAAAAAGTACGCTTCCTGCTTACTCTAAGTCCCAAGCTGGAATTAACAGTAGCCTAGTGTGGTTTCTCTCTCTCTAGTTGGGCGATTATGGTTCCTCCTACAAACCCTAACATTTTTTCGTAATCTTTGTGTTAATAGGTTCGATTTTAGCATTTGTTCA
The DNA here is from genome assembly GCA_030545235.1 of Helianthus tuberosus. Classification (NCBI taxonomy): domain Eukaryota; kingdom Viridiplantae; phylum Streptophyta; class Magnoliopsida; order Asterales; family Asteraceae; genus Helianthus; species Helianthus tuberosus. The sequence goes on along the minus strand of JARYGA010034486.1, from coordinate 3,391 downwards.
TTCAAATCTCTAGAACAAATTCTGTTTATATTAGTGGTTCGATCTAATTTTAGGGTTTCTTGTTTATTCTTTCATTCGCCTCCAACCTGTCGTCGCATTGCATGATTATGGGGTAGGGTTTCGGCTAGATTAGGGTTTTGTTTTTCTATTCGTTGATTTCTTGGTGCTTGCGGTGTCTGAGTGTTTGTTATTGGTTATTTGAGAGAGTTGTAGTTCAGCCGTATGGATGATTTCAAAAAACCAGGGGGTCTTCCTTAAGATCTTCGCTGAAAACCTGATTTCTCATCTGAGACTTTAGCGAACCGGGTCATAGATGTTGAGGGTAACACATTTTTACCTCGAAGGGGAACGGTCCGATGTCTCAAAAGGATCCCACTAAAGTCAATTTTATTGACGAATTGGTGAAGTTCTCTGTTCCAATCGATGCTGAAAAAGTTTGGCCAGCAACTAGGGTTTCTGATTGTCAAGGGGCTGATCATTCTAGCATGGGATACTCGCCAATTTCAGGTTTCAGTGGTGCAACTCCTTCGGCTGGTCATGGGAACACAAGTTTTTCTGGGGCGGCGGAACCTTTATCATTCGCTAAAGTTGTTAACAACCCTAAGGAGAATGTGAAGGTGAATTTTAGGGTGATGGAATCTACCGAGGTTGTTGATGGTGCAGATGTTGTTATTCCGTTGTCTTCGGTTAAACAGGTCACGGACAGGTATACTAACACTCTGTATAGATATTTTCTGGGTAAACGTCTAGCATTTCCAGTGGTGGATTATTTTGCAAAGAATAATTGGGTTAAATACGGGCTGTCTAGACTTATGATGAATGCGAACGGGTTCTTTTTCTTTAAATTCAAAACAAAGGAAGGGATGGATAAAATGTTAGAGGAAGGGCCTTGGATGATAAGAAGTGTTCCTATTATTTTGAAGGAGTGGTCGGCATCTGTCAAGTTGGAAAAAAAGGATATAAAAGCTATTCCAGTTTGGGTTAAGATGCATGATGTGCCGTTAGCGGCATATACTGAGGATGGGCTTAGCTTGGTCGCCTCTAAGATAGGGGTGCCTAAAATGTTGGATTCGTATACTGCCACGATGTGTGCTGAGTCTTGGGGTAGAAGCAGTTATGCTAGAGCTCTCATTGAGGTTCAGGCCAGGGCCGATTTAAAGAGGAGTGTAACTGTTGCTATCCCATCCTTAGATGGTAATGGTCATTCAAAGGTGGAGGTTAAAATTGAATATGATTGGGAGCAGTTAAGGTGTTCTTCTTGCTGTGAGTTTGGTCATGAAGATAGCTCATGCCCAAAGAACCCTAAGGGTGTTACGATAGGGGAATCTGAGAAGAATACTGATGACTTTCAGGTTGTGGGTGCCAAGAAGAAGAAAGCTAATAACCAAGGTCTCCACATGAAAAATCAGAAACCTAAGTTAGTTTTTTTTGGGTAAAGGGTTACCCCGGTGATTCTATATATAGACAACCGCCAAATAAGTACAAGTAGTGAGGATGAGTTCCCCACTAGTTCATATACAGGACATGCCCCATATATGTATGCAAATAAAACAAAAGAAACTATGACACCACATCAAACTAGCCTACTACATATCATGATAATGACCTATCTTGTAGACAAAAACTAAAACAAAACAACTTCATCCGCCATCATCAAAAATGAAGTTGCGACCAAGAGGCGTCCACCTGGCACGAACCAAAAACAAACTATCCATTGGAAAACTTTGTGGAAGAGGAGCTTGCCCCTGATCCGGAAGACTTAGGTGTTGGACTCTGTATGCCCAAGACACATATTAAATTGATGTGGCTAGTACGTTATGATCCAAGTCGAGTCATACCCAATAACAAGCTAGACAAACACTTACAATATTTATTTATGATATGATCAAATAAATAAATATCAACACTTAGAATATTTAGAAATTGGTTTTCTAAATAATTGCACTTGACAAACTAATAAATTATATGGATAATTTATTTTGAGAGAATATTTTATTTTGTTATTTAATGGGTTAAATAACATAATAAAAGGTTGTATAAGTCTTATAACATATGATGTTATAATTTTATAAAAGTTATAAAATTAATCAAGACTTAAATTTTTAAAAGAAAGATTTGAATTTTTTTTATAAAAATAAAAGCTTGGCCGTAACCCCCCCCCCCCCCCATGGGGTCTTTCCAAAAAATTCTTGTCCAATAAGGTTCCATGCATGTTGTCATAGTTGCATGCCTTTTAATTGGATGTTCTTCCCAAGCAAGAAAGGTCCAATTAGGTTTCATGCAATTGTCATAACTAGATGGCACATGATTGGGCAAAGGGTGTGGCCATGTCTCTCACAAGTTTTATAAAACAATGGAAGACATAATTTTGAAGGATGATGAACTTGGAAAAATAGGAGAAAATGGCTGCATTTTTTCGGCCATTACATGCTCATCCAAGAGAGTTTTTCAAGTTGAGAAATCAAGTGTAAGACTCTCTAAAAATCGGGTCATGTATGGTTGATCTAGTGGAGAGCTTCAAGTTCATAAATCAAGTGCAAGAACTCCAAAAACTCCTCTCATATTTTCGGCCATATGATGGCTTCAAGAGGGTTTTTCTAGTGAGTTCATAAGTGTAGAAATCCTAGCTAAACATGAGGTGTTTGTTGGAAGCTTGGGGTATACAAGCTTGAGGTCTTCTACTCTTGAAGACAACCATTTCAAGAAGCATCATCCGTTTCATAATCCTTGTACTTCAAGAAGGTAGTTTTCTAAACATCCTATGGTTGTGTTTGATAGTATACATCTCATATATGGATCCGGGTTTTGGGATTTTGCATATAAATAGGTTTATATCTTATAAAAGTAACATGTTTTAAACTTATTTTCCGCTGCGTTTTTATTTCATATGGATGAAATTGCTTTGATAAACATCTTAAAATCCCATCAATGGCATCTAGAGCCGCTTATATGAGTGCATGCTTCAATAGACTTAAAATTTTCGGGTTTCGGGTTTGGTGAAAACCCTATGGCCGAAATTTTAAGTATGGTTATCCCTTTGTTTTTCAAGATTATATTCTTACATGCATAAATGAATCTTGAAAAATTATTTCATATGGATGATTTGTTTGTTTGGACAAAACTTACCCTTTCGGTTTTTTGGACATAGCCGAAAATGGTTATTAAAAGGGAACCATTTTTTTTATGCTTCTTGAAATTAATATAAATATATATTTGGATATATATTTTGGTGCATATGACCTAGCCATGACCTTGTGTTGAATGTTTGTGTTTGTGATTTATATTTAATTATTTCAAAGGTTGTAATAATTATTAATTTGTCTTCCATTTGTAAAGATATGTAATTTATTTATTTTCATTTGGTATGTAAAATAAATAGATTAGGTGCATT
>JARYGA010034485.1:0-10135 GCA_030545235.1 Helianthus tuberosus | reverse complement strand
ATCTGAGTCTATGATCCCTGGTGAGACTTCCTTAATGTACCTGCGTTACACTTTATTCGCAAGGCACACATATTAATAACATCAATACTGTATCGTATTGAAAACTTGCAAAAATCCATGCATACCTGACTGCATACGTACACACTCACATATTTACATACGTACATACCTTCATACATGACTACATACTTGCATACGCTCATATATACCTACTTGCATAAATACATACATACATAAGTACCTACATACGTACATATGTTCATACATGTCTACATACGTGCATACGCCCATATGTTCTATTTGCATAAATACATACACACATACATACCTACCTTTCCTAAAACATGAAATGAATTAATCATACTTAGTATATAAACGTTTAGAAAAGGTCTAAACGGGTTCGCATTGCATATACAAACAAAATACAAATTTTCATAATTCTGAAGCCCGTCACATCGCGCAACGGCCCCTTGCCTTCGCCGTCGCGTCGCGCGACCCCTCCTCATATGAACAGAATGTTCGCAGCTGTTGCTGCATATTCCCAGCATAACTCAATTTTACGGAAACGAGCATAACTTTCTCGTTTTTGATCTGTTTTAAGCGATTCTTTTTCCTACGTGATTGTAATTTAATTCTCTATCACATGGAGTTAACATCCGACATCCGGTTTAACAAAATTCTAGACTTTTAAGCTTTCGACTTATTACCTTTTTACAAAGTTTTGACCTGTTCATGCATTTATCAAAATAATCTGTTTATTTGACCTCAATTTCTCATGAACCTAATAATTTCAATGTTGTCTATCATAAAAGATTAAATTCTTGGATGTCTTGCATCCTCCTAACCCATTTTTGCTCAAAAGCTTATTTTGACCCGTTATGGGTATTTACGCATTAATGGTCTATGACATACAAAACCATATTCTTCGCTTTCATACTTTACCAAAAAATTACTCTAATCGAATAGCTTGTTTCCAAACGACTTTTAAGGTCGTTTGCCCGTTATACCTATCAAGTGCGTTTTTGTCAACTTTGCTCCATCCTTTACAACAAAGGACTTCATTGCATATTTAACCAATCCCACAATTTACTACAACACTAATCACACATACCTGGCTCGGGTCAAGGCTATGACCCATTTTAATACTTCATCAATTAAGTTGCTACTTAATAGAAATGCACCTCCTCTCACTATTCACCCTGTGAATTCATACTACTCGACAAAACCCTCATTAGTCGATAATGTCGAATGGTGATATCTCCACCACTCGACCCATTAGTCTAAATGTCCATTTTGTCCTTATGGGATTGTAATTATTCATTATCCCTTCCATGTATCTTATTCTTTTGTTGACTCGTAATCAAAATTACCATAATATCCCTTTACCCCATTTTAACCATCAACCATAGTTCTTATCACAGACACATGTTCCAACCCGTATCAATACTTATCAGAACATCGTACTTCATTTATAAACTTATCATATTCATAATCTATACAATGAATAGGTATTCTACAAGGAGGGTGTAAGCTTAACTTACCTCGCATCCAAATATGCTTCACATGCGTATATGTTCCATTTGACCCGCTTCTTTCCCAAGCTTCCACATAGCTTGTCTAGCGTCAAACTATTATATATCATTCGCAAGATAGTTAGCTTATTTATCATTCATCACGACCCTTCCATCACACGGATCTTATATCGAAATTATCATTCGAACTTAAAACATGTTAATCTATCAAATCCTAGCCGAAATCCTTTAAACATTTACACACGTATGTGATTTCAAACATTATTAACAATAACATATCATTATTTTCATCATATTATACAAAACCCACTTCATAACTACATTGTTAATCACTTACTAGTGATCTAAACTCAATTATCTCTAATTTCATCATACCCTTGGTGTGTGTACTACCTTCTAAACATAATGTACAACTAATTCATGCAAAATTTCCTAATCTCATACATAATTCATCAAATTCTCCTACTAACCAACATGTATCATTCACACATAATCATCAAACATATTGTCATCACATTTCTTTCAATTCCTTTAACAATAATCCATCATACCTATCATAATACATCAATTTTTGAACAAGAATTTTGGACATGGATGATGATTCAAGGCATCATCCTTACCATAACTAATGGGTTTCACCTCTAAACATCAAATTAACCCAAACCATGTATAATCCATGTCCTATATGATGATTCTAACACATACTCATGCTCAATTTCATACAATTTCGCGATTTCTAACATAACCCACTTCGTGCATAATCATCAACCTAAATTTTAAGACATACCTTATGATCCCCTTGTTAAGGTGATCATTAATTCGTGTTCGGTTGTGAATTTGAGCTTCGATTCACCCTTCAATTTGAAGCTTTTTGAAGAACTAGGGTTTGCACCCCTCATTTTTTTTCTCCAGAACACTCCACGCACACACACGTGATGTGTGTGTTGTGTGTTTAATTCTTGTTTTATAATACATTAGTTTCCCATGTTACAATTTAGCCCCCTCGTGTTCGCCACTTAAATATAATTGGCACAAACTTTCGTCATTTAATAGTTTTGACTACCCATTTAACTAGGTTAAATAGCCTAGTTACTTATTTCATGATATGTCCTATAGGAACATACGACAATATAAACATTCGGGTTTTGGGGTGTTACAGCATGGTTTTTCTGAACTTCAACGTCTTGAGCTTCTTTTTCTTTAAACAGGGCAGACAAACGCTCAACCTCCCTGCTCTTAGCATCCCTCTCACCCTTAACGCTAACAACTTTATCACGAGCCGCCTTCAGGTCATGGTTGGACCTCTCCATGCTGAGGTCCATTCCTTCTGGTGCTCAGAGTGCAATTTTTGTTCTTTTGCAAGCTTGTCTTCCGTATCCAACACTCGCCAATTTAAACCTTTTTTCTCAGAATTAAAGGCATCTCGTTTCACCCATCGACCGCCACTCGCAAACAATCTCCTGAGTGGTGGCAAAGAAGTTCACACTAGAACGTACATGGTCATCAAGTAAACGAAACCGGTCATGGTTTTTCTGATATAAACATTTGGCTGGGGTAAAGACATGGAATATAGTTCATGGCAGTTATCAAAATTATCCATGCGAGATCCCTACATAAGATTCCATCGAGGAATGTCAGGAAGATTATCACAGGCAAGGTTATGAGCCATCCACGAGCCACTAGCTTCAATCCTCTCAAACTCAGGGCTTCTTTGTGTAACAAAATGGTTGCGCCCTCCTGAAGTAGAAGGCGTGCGTCGGGTATAACGGGTTCCTTGCGGAGGGTAGCTTCACTAGATTCACAATCCATTTCCAATCCCCCAACTCTCTCTTGAATAACTACCCCAAGAAGGACTGGCGGTGGCACCTTCTCAGCAAAACCCCTTTCAGACACCTCTTTCGAACCCTTCCCCTTAGGATCCGGATGGGGAGGAGAAGTAAGAATAGGAGAATCCCCAAAAACAACTCAGGGGGGGGGGGGGACGTTGGGGGTAGAATTGCAGAAATATCAGGTGCAACAATCTTGACACCACGAGAAGCAGATAGAGTAGACTTTGAAGAAGCTGGAGAAAAAACAGGAACTTATATCCACCAAGCCCAAAGGAAGGAAATAGGCGACCACAGGCAAAAGTAGCTATTAAAAATTCATACCTTTTTTCTGAGAATACGCTTCATATATCTCCTCGAAGAGGTTACCAGATTTCTAGGCAAATACCCCAAGATCCACCTCACTATCAGAGGGCGCAACAACGTGGCCTATCACTTTTTTTTTCTCAGAAAGATCCAAGGCAGCCTGCGCATCCCACTCCCGTTTCTGATCATCCAGAAGTTTCCGTTTTTTCTCCATCATCTGGGTAAGAGTGGCTTGATACTCCTTATCAACAGCTGGTCGCTTCACCCCTACGTCTAAGCCAGATAATGAGTCAGACACTACAACGTAGTCCAAGAATTTTGGCTTAGAAGAATGCTTACGAGTCTGCGCGCCAGCCGGCTCCTTCTTCTCAGACTCTTTCTTCTCAGGCTCCTTCTTCTCAGACTCCTTTTGCTCAGGTTCAGAAGTGACAACAACAGGTTCAGTAGTAGGGGGCGTGGATGCAGTAGCACCCTCAGAACCCTGAATAGGCCGCGCGCGGAGACCTGCATGCGTCGAGCGATTTATCAGTCCATGAGAAGATCTGGTAGACTCCTCACTCAAAAGGAGAATAGCCTCCTCCCGAGTAGGAGGCTTACCAACTTCAGGTTTAACAGAGAGATGCGCACCTAGAACAGTGTCAACAAAAGTAGTCAAATTTTCAGAGGAAGGATGTAAAAAATTATCCCAAATTTGCTCCACCCAAGGTCTCTCTCCTTCAGGAAAGATCCTACCCATCATCTCTCCACTGACCTTTGGGTCTAAGACATTCATCAAACTATATCCTACAAGAATAAAAAGCAGTAAGCAACTGGGCCATTGAAAAAAAAAGAGAGCAATAACCAACAAAGGATACCTTTGCCTCTGAAGGCATACACCGGTGCTGCCCTTGGGTCCTTTAGCACCCACATCATGCTCATCCCAACAATAAACAACGCTTTTGATGTGCGTTAGGTGTGATATAATTTTTATATATATTTTAAGCCCTTTTTAACACTTTAGTCAAGTTTTAAATTTATAAAACACGATATTTTACTAACACTAAACACACATATGGGCAAGTGCACCCATCGTGAGCGTAGTATAGCGTTGATAAGATACCGAGGTCGTCCAAGGACACAAGAGCTTTTAGTACCCGTTTATCCTCAACGTCTAATCAAATCAAAATTTTAGAAAAGGGTTTAAACATGAAAATAAAAACTAAAAATGCTGAAAATAAAACAGATAGAAAAGATGAATCACTTGGATCCGACTCGCCTTTAGTGTAACCTTTGATGTTTTCCGCACTTTTGCACTTTTTAAGAGATTATCTAGTTATAGTACCCCTCTTTTGAAGGTGACGATACTCTCAACCCAGTAGTTTGAGTCAGCAAGGATACAATCCTAAAGGGTTGGATTATTGAAAGATAATTAATTAAGTTATTAATGCGTAATGTCGTAGGCCCCTCTTTTGAAGGTGACGTAGTCAGCTGGGATACAATCCCAAGTAGCCGGGTTAATGTATTAATAGTAGTTTACATATGAGGGGATCAGGCCATTCGCACCCCCGCCATCCAATACCGGTGGGTATTGAAAGAGGTCCTAGTAAGCTTGACCCAGGTCCTTGCAGAATCTATACACTGAACAAGGCAAGAACCTTACCAAACCATTCCCTTAACCCCCGACCAGGTAGCCAACATATCTCCATATAGACCGTGGAGATATGAATGGTGTAAATCTTTCATTTTATATAGACAGTGAAATAACGCCAAGACACCACGGACAAATGATAAGGAAGTTTCACCTTGAACATAAGAAACTAGTTATTAAAGTCATTAATATAAAACCAAATAAAAAGTGCGAAAAGATTAAAAAACAAAAGTACTACACTAAATGCTTGTCTTCACCAAGTGATGTAAGAGACTTAGGCAAACATGGCCTTTGATTGTCAAGAACTCTTACTATCAATCTTGGATCCTGAGACTACTACACACACTCTATGATAGATGATGGATGATGGTGGTGGATGTGGGTGTTGTGATGGTGGTGGATGTGGGTGTTGTGATGGTGGTGGAGTCTGGGTGTAGTAGGAGAGAGGTGGTTTGCCAAGGGATTCCTTTGAAATGAACCAAGCACCTCTATTTATAGCCTGCACAGAAGCCCAGACACGGCCCCGTGTCCATCCACTTTCTCTTTCTTCGTTAAATGCAGTTTGTCTGCATTAGTTGACCACGCCCCCGTGTCCACTGGGCACGGCCCCTTGTGCAGAAGCGTATCTGTACTATCAAGATTTGCTTGGATTCTACAAATCTTAGCGTTGACCACGGCCGTGTTGAGCTGGGCACGCCCCCGTGTTGGGAAATAGAAGCTTCTACAACTTTGACTTTTCTGCAGACACTTAGGCACGCCCCCGTGTCCGCTGGGCACGGGGCGTGTTCAGCCTTCTAATATCTTGTTTTTGCTTGGGAAGATGTTGTCGAGGGGTTGGGCATGACACGTTTATTCCTTTTCTTGTATTTATATTAGATTTAGCTGTATTTCTGCTTCTTTTGTTCATTTGCGCTCAATTAATCCTGAAAATACAAAAGGAAGACAAAAGCACACTTTTTCCAACATTAGTACTAAAAAAATGGTTAGTTTTATGCCTCATTTGATGTAATTTATATGTTGCATTTTACACACATCAAATACCCCCACACTTGATCTTTGCTTGTCCTCAAGCAAAACTAATTTTTTAATGAGGCTTACACACCCAAATGGAATGGGTAGAAGAGAAGTTTTTGGGCTTGTCTTTGAGTGTCGGGATTCCATGATCTTTATTGGGTTTTATTTTTATGTTATTTACAATCCTATTCGTTATGATTTATTTAGAACATTTCATAAGAGAAATTACTTATTCGGGCATAACATGCCTTTTTAAAATTCCATTTATATACAAGTTCACATAACTCGCGGGAGATCACTCAACACTCGGCCGAAGATGTATTTTTGTGAAACACTCGAGACCGGCACGGAACTTACTTCACCATATGCTTGCCAAGCAATCAATCCTCCTCCTTTTTAACTATAAACCTTTGTAAATATCAAGAGGACTTGGGGAAGGGTTAGGTTTGGGTTAAAGGTAGGTGGTTTTGGGTAAGTAGTTAGTAGAAAAGGGTGAAAGGCGTAAAAAGCGTCGGTTTTCATAAAACATTTTGTTTTTGTGACTTTTTATTCAAACGAAGCATTTTTCAAACAAAGTTTCTTTTGAGGAACTTGTTTGTTTATTGCTAGACTTCATCAAAAATTTTTTTTTTTGATAAGGAATGTCACATGAAAACCGAGCTTTTTACTAAAATAAAGGGTTTATTAGAAGAATGTTTAGGTCAAAGGGGTTAACTATGGGGATTTTGGGTAGGTGGTACAAAAAAAAAAAAGAAAAATAATGGTGTTGAAAGAAAAAGGGTTACGTCCCTAATGCACTCCACTCATTTACTTATTGGGTTTGAGTTGGTAAGGATCGGGAATGTATTGTCATGGCAAGTTCTAGAGTCGTAAGAAACCAAGCGGCTATTCACACAAGAAACGAAAAATGAGCATTTAGTTTAAAGGTGTGTATTTGTATGCTCAATAAAGGCTCAAAACTCACTTTTTGTGGGAATGAGTTTTTAATGTGATCAAGTATATATAATCAAATTTTAACTAGATTTGTCATGCCGTTTCATAATTTTCTTATGTTGGTTCTTTTTATAACGACGCTATCGGTTGTAAATTCGTAAAAATGTAACCTTTTTAGAACTTGCTATTCCCAATTTAAACCAAGACAAGTAAAAAATGAAAAGTTTTTGCAAAAATTTGGGGTGTTTAACGGTTCCAATAGCGTTTTGTGTAAGGCTTGTAATTAGGACTTGCAAAATTCAAGGTTTTAGCATCCCCCCACACTTAAATTACACATTGTCCTCAATGTGTCCCAAAAATAAGTTTTTAGGTTGATTGAGTGTGTAAAAGGTGTGTTAAAAAACAAAAATTTATGTTACTGGGCATCTGGACATGGGCCGTGGTGACCGGGCACGGCCCCGTGTTCAGATTGCCAGTAACGAAAAGTAACAGAAGGCTGGGCACGGGGGCGTGTTCAGTGAACACACCCAGTGTCCAGTTACCTGAACTGGGCGTTTTTCTGCAGACCCTTGAGCACTGGGCGTGTTGGCTGAGCACGGCCCGTGCTGAACTCGCTGTAATGAAGAAAAATTCTCGGGAGGCTTTGTTTTCGTGCATGGGGTGTTGGTTCAAGTCTCCCTTAGTATCCTTCACCATCCTGAGTGTGTTTTATTCCTGAAAATTAAAACTAAACTAGAAAGCATAAAAGTTAATCTAAACTAAACTAGGGATAGTTCCGCGGAATGCCTCCGTGGCGCGCCACATTTCTAAGGGTCTTTGGCTAGACCCAAAGCCTGTCATATGTTACCCAAGTGGGATGGTTTACATCCCATGTTGCACCGTTGGAGAGCATCATCCAAGCTTGAGTCTATGACTTTCATGTAATTGACCGGATCGTCATCTTCTACTCCTTTTCCAACCCCAAACGTCATCTCCTTGTCCCCAACCCTCAATGTTATTGTCCCACCATTCATGTCCACCATTGCGTGAGCCGTGGCAAGGAATGGTCTTCCTAATATGAGTGGCACTTCGGTATCCTCCATATCTAATATGACAATGTCGGCCGGGAAGACAAATTCTCCAACTTTAACCAATAGATTTTCGGCGACACCTTGTGGATATCTAATGGACCTATCGGCGAGTTGTATGCTCATTTTTGTAGGGCTTGTTTTTCCTAGGCCGAGTCGGTCGAACATTGATGCGGGCATGAGGTTGATGCTATCCCCAAGATCGGCTAGTGTGTTGCGTATGGGTGATTCCCCAATCGAACAAGGGATGGTGAAGCTTCCGGGATCGATCTTCTTTTGAGGGAGTTTGTTGAGTAGCAAGGCGGAGCACTCTTCGCTTAAATTTACTAATAGCAATGATTCGATTTTCCTTTTGTGTGTGAGGAAGTCCCTCATAAATTTTGAATATTTAGGCATTTGAGTTAGAACTTCGACAAATGGAATATTAACATGCAATTGTTTTAGTAAATTTACGAATTTTGTGAATTGCTCATCGGTCTTTTGGCGAAGTAACCGACAGGGGTATGGTACAGGAGGAGTCTTGGTAGGCTCTTGATTTGGGGGAGGAGTCGTCTCTTTTTGGGTTTGTCGGTGAAGCTGCGGTTTGATTAGACTGGCTCTTATCGGTTGGAGGGATCGGAGCCTCCTCGGGACCTACGGTACGGTTTCTCAACGTGATGAGATGTACTTTCGCCTTTTGGTTGGTTTCGGTATTACTGGGTAATGCGCCTTGTGGTCTCTTGGAGAAATTTTGAGCTAGTTGATTTAATTGTTTTTCAATGTTTTGAATACTAGCTTGTTGATTTCTAAAATTTGATTCCAGTTGTTGGAATCGATCCAAGTTTTTCTTGTCGGTGTCGGATATGAGGCGAGAGACGGTATCCTCAAGCCTCTCTCGTCCACCTTGTTGTTGTTGAGAGAAATTTTTTGACTCGTTTCTTGGTTGTTGAAAATTTGTTCGTTGGTTTAGATTTTGTTGGTTACTACTATTGCCGAGTTCTCTCCAACCAAGGTTAGGGTGGTTACGCCATCTTTGGTTGTAGGTACCCGTTGGAGGACTTGACGGCCTAGGTCTATTATCAATGTAGTTTACCGTTTCTGTTTGATTATCCATTTCTTTCATACAACTCCAATTTTCATGTGGCCCACCACACCCTTCACAAGCCATAACCGAGGCCGTTTTTGCTATTTCTAATTTTTTTTTATTTTTGAAGAAAGGGCCTCGATTTGGGCTTGCAAGGAGGTGCTTTCGTCAACCTTATGGGCGCCCGGGGCAACAGATTTTGTGCCTCGGGGAGTGTGCCATTGAAAATTGGTTTGAGAAATTTCCTCAATTTGATTATAAATTTCATTTGGGCGACGATTACCTAAAAGTCCCCCGGAGCTAGAGTCGAGTGTTTGTCTTGTGTGTGGCAGCAACCCATTATAGAAAGTGGATACTTGTTGCCATACCGCAAGACCATGATGAGGACACTTTTTTAGTAGCTCCTTGAACCTTTCCCAAGTTTCATATAAGGATTCTCCGTCCTCTTGTGAATATGTATTAATTTCACTCATTAATTTAGCCGTTTTAGCTGGAGGGAAATACTTAGATAGAAACTTTTGGGCTAGTTCATCCAGGTGTTTACCGAACCAACTGGGAGGGTATTAAGCCAAGCCTTAGCTCGGTCTTTTAGTGAAAATGGAAACATTCTGAGGCGGATGGCGTCATTTGATGCTCCATTGATCCGAAAAGTATCACTTATTTCCAAGAAATTAGTAATATGTAAATGGGGATCTTCGCCCGCAAGCCCGTGGAAGGTTGCGGAGTTTTGGAGCATTTGTATCAAATGCGGCCGAAGTTCGAAGTTG